>BGPT01000089.1:388340-442547 GCA_003297045.1 Symbiodinium sp. clade C Y103
ACACTTTAATATACAATTCAATAGCCCTTGTGCATACCATTTAATATAACATGAGCATACCTTGAATATACCTGTATTGTATCTTTAATTCACCTTTAATATACCTTTAATGCCTTTAGTACCATTTCCTATACCTTCAACAATATATAATTTAAAAATATACCATTGCATATACCTTCAATATACCATCCAATACACCCTTCATGTACCTTGCATATACAATTTTACTAGCCCTGAAGACTATATGTAATACAATACTACACCTTTAATATAGCTTTAAATATACATGTTAACTACCATATGATACTTCTAATACACATTCAATACACCTTTAATATACCATTTAATATACCAGTTACTACACCTTTAGTATACCTTTAATATACAAATTAATATAATATGAGTTTATCTTGGATATAGCTGTGGTTTTTTTGGTTTTTCTCCATGGGGCCTTTGCCCAAAGAGTTCCGATTTGAACCAGACAATGAGGTGAAGCAGACGATGCTAACACAGGAAGATATGAAATATACCTTCGGGGGGGTTCTGGTGGGGTGTGTGACCATATGTGGGGTGTGTGACCATATATATATATACATTAATACATACATATTCCTGGCAAAAGATTGATGATTCAAGTGTGTGAAACGAGTCAACTCACCTCCCAACGCTCACATCGCATCGGCCCTGACTTCGCCGGCCTGTGAGGAGTTGCCACACCTGCCTCAACCGATGGCCCTTTGCTTCCTCACCTGACGGGATCGGATCAGGATTCAACCAGCATGGGGGGTATGAGGGGAATATAATTAGCATGGGCTAAATATGTATATATTATAGAATTATATGTATATATATATATATATTATAGAATTATATATAATTATATATATATATTATAGAATTATATATATATATAATTCAGCTAGATCATATGACCAACAATGTGACATCTAGCTGAAATTCATCATAATTCACCAGCCTGAATAGTCGGGAATTCGGGCCAGGCAGATACCTGGTATTCACATCATACACACACATCTGATTACCATCAAAGGTGGTAAATGGCTCGCAAAAATACCTCAGTGAAGTCCTCAAATTTGCTAGGTTTCAGATATGTTAAAACCATGGTTAAACCATCATTTCCGCACTTCCAGTTCCTTGCAGTGGGAGAATTCTGAACGAGCCAAGAGGCGCCAAATCTAGCTGCAAACGACAGAAAGAATGTGCGTGGCTTCAAAAAAACATTGCCATATAGTAGCATATTTTCTTAATACAATCATATACAATCAATTATAATCATATACAGTAGCCATATATTGCCGCAAATATGTGTCTTGTTAAAGATATATTCTCATCCGTGTCCAAAAAGGCTGTGTGTTGGTCTCAGCAAGATCGTCCCATGTCCAGGACACACATTGCCTTCATGGAGCGCCAGTTGCAAGGGCACCCTCAACTGCTGCAATACCAGCTTCAGACCTCGCTTTCAGTTGCAATTTTGAAATTTTGAAACATCTATGGCATTTTGAGCCACCACCCCCTGTTCACAGCCTGTAGTCTTATTAAACCTGCAGCAAATGACTTTGAAAGCCACTTGGGAAGAAGAGTGTGGCAATCTAAAGTGCTGATGGCTTCGATCTTCGATCTTCAGCTTCGGAGTCTGAGAGGAGTATACCACAGCTATTGGAAGCTAGGGCCTATTTGTGGTTCGATGATCTACCTCTTTGAAAGATGGTGATTGTCCGTGGATTACAGTAGTCATTACCAGATGCGAATGGCCTTAACAGTTGTTTTTTTCACAGTTTCAAAGACATGTAGGCTTGGGGGAAAAAACACGCCGAACCCTGCTTGGTCTAATTTACAGAGTTTATCTTAGTTACTACATGTTTCTACAGTATATCCTGCAATGTCACAACTAATATCAAGCTATTGTTCAAAAACCTCTGTATGCTAATTTTGGGCATGAGAACGTAAATCACCGTAAATCTATAGGCAAAATCCTGGTTGCTTGTGTTGTACATCAGAGCTCTATCACTCTGGTGAACATCCCGAATCATGGACTGGACATGGATATATGTATGTGCCTACCATGGAAATAGTGGGAGGATTCACACCGACTCCCCAGGAAGGTGGCCCAAATCAGTTCATGGCGGCCAAAGTTGAAACCACAACTCATTCCTCTTCGAATGAATCGTGCAGTTGGTGCTGTCTTCAAAGAATCATCCAGTTCTTCTGCAGGCGTTCCCATGTTTTTCTAGTCACTTCCAACAAGCTAGGGAGCTGGGACTGAGTCAAAAATTGTCACCCCCCAAATGGCTTGGTTATTGTCTGTACAGCATACACCACTAAAAATGAACCATACCCAGCCTGCGAGATCACCATCAATCCATGAAAAACCCTCCAACTCCCACAAGGGTGTTGCATTGGTTTGTCTGAAAAAGATGGCAGAACCCCAAAATCCGTCAAAATCCTGTGGTTTAAGTTGTCCCATGTCCTGGTTTGATACCCCCCTTTGAAGGGGCGGGGACACAAAAATAAATTATATGTCCCCATAATTCCCCATATCTTTCCATTGGAAAACCGAACTTGGAGATAGTTCCCATCAACAATCGCCAAATCAGTTTCGTCACATTCATCACACCATTTAACTTATAGAACATGTTAAAACTCATATTCATTCATATGGAGGTTTCCTAAAATAGGGCTACCCCCAGTTATCATCCATTTATAGATGGGATTTTCCATGAAATAAACCATCCAGCTATTTGGGTACCCCCATGACTTAGGAAACCCCCATATTCTTCATGATCGCTCACCTTTCAGCTGAGGCGCAGTGGTGCACCTTGGCCTCAGAAACCTCGAGACGTGGCGACGTGTCGCTGTCGCCCTTGAGCAAGCTACTGCCTGACTGGGACGTTGTTTTTTTTGAGAGATTCGATGGGTTTGGATGTTCATTGGGATTGATTTATCACGGATGTTGTTTTTATGTCTTTTAATGATTTATTGTGGGGATTGTGTTGTTTTCTTTTAACGTATGGTTGCAGTTGAAGAACCGCACTTTTTTGATATGTCTTGATGATTGCGGTTGATTGTTGATATAGATTTTATGATTGATGGATTCCTGGAAAGACTTGTAGGAAACCAAATGGGAAAGCGATGATCCCCATGTTGCCGAGTTTTCTGGGACCCCATGGTCCGAATCAAGGTTGGTACTGGTTGATGACCACAACCCAAGTATATCTGTCGATTTTTTTCCACCCAGTGGTCTTCACTGCATCAAGAATAGACCAAGGTATCATTTGTTCTATTCCCTTTCTATCAAAACACCACAATGATATCAATTGTATCTTTGAGACGATATCAATCATATCTTTAAGATCGTGCAAGAGTTTAAGTTTTGAGCTGTCATGGAGGCTAAATGGAGTCACTGTCATGAAATTGTAGACATTGAGTCTGGCCTCTTTACAAGACCTGGTGCCATCTCGAAAATAAAAGGGTCCAATCTAGGCACCATCGGAGCAGTTTTCTCAAGATATGTTTCAAAGTGTTTTAATCATCTCTGTTTGATGTCATATATATATATATATATATGGGTGTGTCAATAAATGAACTACATGACCCCAATGGATTCAAACCGGCCCATCATTCTACCAAAAAAAAATCTCAGATCCTGCCACTTTGCGCATACTTGTGGGCAATTAGACCAACTTTTAACGGATGCAAACTGGCTGCTTGGCTGCTCGTTTCATTATAATGTTTCTCCACAGCCAGTTGACCCGACCGGTGTACCAAAGGGCCAAGCGGGTGTCTTAGAAGTCAAGTATGAATGTTGCATATTACATTGATATATATATATATATATATGTATGTATATGTATACAATATATATATATACATATACAATATATATATATACATATACAATATATATATATATATTATAGTTTCGAGGTTTCTTTAAGGTCTAAGCTTTGAGACGCGTTTGCCTCTGTGAATACGAGCCAGTCCTTGTGTCATGATGTTGGGCTTTGCAAATGGTCACGTGCTGGATCCACATGCACCGTGCTGCCCTCTGGATCCACATTCTACAAGGTGGTGGCCCCCGCAATTATAAGATGGTTATAAACCATGGTACCCTCTGGTCATTTAACATAGCTATTGAAAATGGCCCATTTATAGATGATTTACCCATAAAAATGGTGATTTTCCATAGTTATCTTAGATATGTTAGTTTACCAGAGGGTAACTAGTTCGATATATCTACCATAAACCCTAGTTACTGGAGTTTATTTTGGCTTCGCCAAGCCATGGAACAAATGGGCACCATCAGGAGGGACGCCAATTCCACCACGGGAGGAAAGGCCTGGTGAAAGGGGGGAAAGAGGACTAGCAAGACATCAAATGTGTTATATGGGGGGTTCTGAAAATGGTGGATCCCCAAGTCACGGGTTTCTATACTCAAATTCCTGCTCTAATTTGGATTTTATTGGGTACCCCCATTTTAGGAAACCTCCATATATACATCAAAAATTGGGGCCAACCGGCTCCACATGTACAACCTACCATACCCAGAATTGGAACATGGCGGTTTTTGTGAAGATTGTGAAGTGGGTTTTACCACCCTGTGGAATCACTTGTTCAACACATTCCCAAAATCCGGCCCTTTTTCCATCCAAAACCCCGTCACTCCACTGGCAGGTGGTAATGGCGGGGGAGAAATCAGACCAAATGGTGGGGTACTCCAAGATCATTTGCAGGTCAATGGTACTCCACATCTTTGTCTTTGATACTACTTAAATCTTCAAAATATGTGTCTTCTTGTGCTGAGATGATTTGGGGTGTGTCTGAAAATACGCTGCCCCGAATTTGATGTTTGATCATGATTGATCATGTTTGATCATCATCATCATCATCATCATCCCTCTTAAATTCAAAATGGCCATCCCCAGGTCCCATGGCGCCATGGCTGAGACAAGGCCTGCTCCACAGGCCACAAGCACAGAAGCAACGCCGCAGTAGTCCAAAGCACGAGTCCGGATGGCCTCAAACCCACGCCTAGGACGTTGCGGAATGGGGTCATCATGGCAGGAATGGGGAATATTGGGTGATAAACAAGCACATACCCTCGCGATTGCATTGCCACCCCACTGTATCCATGTGCATAAGCAAAACACACAGTAAATACCATACGAACTGCTTTTCCAGGATGCTATCTTGTGAATTGCTTTATTAGTTTTTTGTGATTATTCATTTTGCCGACATCGTGATGTTTAGGTGATGACATCTATATTTATAGGATATATGTTTTCAGGATAAAGACATTGTGGTTCCAAGGAGACGAAACATGTTGGATAGGGTCTAAATTGCGACAGCTTCATTTTGTACCGCGTTTTACATTATGTTTTGCTCTTTGACATGTTCATGCAGCACATGGAATCAAGCACTGCGTGGCGGACATATTTTGAGTATGTCCATATTATAAGGTCAGCCATCCCTGATCATTTTCATTTGTGTAATCTTAGTCAAGTGCAATACAGGGGGTGGTCAAGAATCGCATACTTGATTTACCACTATTTACACACTTAAATGGTGATTTTTTATAGCTTTGTTAGTTTACCATAGTTTACCAAGGGGTATATTGGGTCAGGAGGATATCTGATGGTCATCATGGGACTACTTTCCGCTATCTTAGACGATCCTGGTGGAAATGGCTGAACGAGTTTACACCCAAGTGTGATCTTGCAAGCCTACACGGGGCTTGTAGAAGCCCTTGGTCCTCTGATGTGTTGACAACTTTGCATAGTTCACCTTCTTGGCACAAAATGATCTCTTGCCACCCTGAAGAAAAGGCACACCATTCCATACCACAACAATCCACAACAATCACGGATCCAAAAAGGATAGCTTCACGGTTGACTTTGGGGGCCTCCAAGTTTGCCAACGCATCCCCTTCAGGCTTTTCCCAAGTTTGCTACCCGTCATCTCCGCTTCTCTCCAAGCAGCTTAGAAGCAGCACTTGGCCCAACAAGAGTTCAATCAACCTGTGGCCAGGCGGCGCACGTCACCCACGGGTGAAGCATCGACCCAAAGGATTCTGTTTGTGGAACTTGGGGGACTGGCACTTCTGAGGCAACAAAAATGGCCCCATAGCAGTCTATGGTCCCAATGTGGGTATCCGGAGGGAATCAACATATGTCTTCTCTTCGAAGTTTCTTCGGTGGGTCTCATCTGGGGTGCAGGTGTGGATCCAACTTTGGAACAGAACCAAAAGGTGTTTAATGTTGTTGTTTTTTTTCGGGACACGTCCTGCGTGTGATCAGTGCATTCAGAATGGCCAAAACGCACGGATCATAAATTCGTGCCGGGTGTGCATCTCCTACGCCGGAATATATAATTGGTCATGACTTTGGTCCAAGATGCAGGTTGGGATTCGCGGTTGACTGATGGATGGACATGAAACTCATTGACGTTTGAAGGTTTTTGGACACTAGAAGAGTAAAATTTGAACAAGATGGAAGTGACACAGAACACTATGTACAGATATTCACAGTATTGGCTGCTGTCAAGTTTTTTGGGCAACAAACGTCCCTGCAAGCATCCCGCATACACGGTGGTTTCAGAGAATCATCAGAAAGGAGGGTTCCCAACGTCGGAACAGAGTCCATTCTTGTTCTCTATGTGCCTTTTTCCGTAGGTGCCCCTTAAGGGGGGATCGAGATTCATTGCTCTCAGATTGAACTTGTAGCCGAGATCTTCAACACATCAAAGGTCATCGTCACAAGGCTGTCAATATGATGTCAATACACGCAGCTAACTGACTAGAAAAGAAAGCAATGATAGCAGTTAAAAACAAGTTCAAGTGGTCATCTCTGCCAAGTGACACTCGATCTTGATAGTCAGAAACATGAGCTGAGAGGTACTGCCGGCTTTGCACGCATACCACCTGGGGCGGCAACAATTCTGGGACCCAAATGATCTCCAATTCATCACGAAGAACCGAGCCATACTCATCGGGTTCATTTTCGCAACTTCAAACCAACAGCAAGGCATTCACTTTGGGCTATCTTTGCATCGGGCAACCTCGCCCATGCGGATCCATTTTCCTATGTCTTCCCGGACAAGAAAACATGGTCAAAACATATGCTGAACATTGAGATGGTTCAAACATGCTGCTCACATGGATCCAGGATTTTGGTCATTGGTGGGAGCAATTATTTTGAGCCGGACACTTGGATGGTTCTTTTTACCTTCGGGTCATTTCCAGAGACCAACTGGAAAACCTTGAAACATATCCCATCTGATGATCTTTAAGAAACTTGGAGATATCTATGCCTTCAACAACAAAGGAACTGCTGTGAGTGTCTCATCGGGTCAACTTTTGGCCATAACACCGCGGTTGGGCGCAGTTGGGTTGTGTCCAAGCGACAAGCAAAACCAGGACAGTCGCAAGAATCTCGCTTCTTCGCACCTGAATCGGCTGGCAGCACTGCTAAATGTTGATGTTTCATCGGTTTCATGATCCCATCATGCTGAAGTTTATTTGTGTGTGTGTGCGTGTCTGTGTATACATGATTATAATTGACTATGATTGTATGTAATAGGTAAACAAATTATGATACACAGCAAGCATCTCTCGAGTATACAACATACTGTAACTAACCGCCAACTGCAGCGCTTCAGAAAAACTTCCCTTTTTGCGGCCATTGCTCGGGCCTGAAAGGCAAAAAAGAGGAGGCAGCAGAAGGAAATGATGTGGAACAGGCACTGCTCTTTTGTCTCCTTGGGCACCGTGCTGTTGATAACGAGTGATCCACCATGCTCTGTGTCATTGAGTCAGTGACATGTTGCTGACCCTGAAGATAGAAATCATACAATGACAGCTCGCCAATGGTTTGGTGTCCCAACTCTTCTCCACAGTCTTAACCCCAAAATCATCGATGATACTTCCAAACACAGAAAACGCAACTCAAAAGCTTTACCAAGGGTGGTTTTCCACAAGGTGCCCTCTGCAAACCTGGGTGTGTGAGTCGAGGTACCAACAAGGGTAGAACCCTGCATAGAGAAAGGAGCACAAAAGCCGTGAAGATGTCCTGAGCCGGGGAGAGATTGGCAAGGGGCCAAAGCAGCAGGTGACGATAGATGGTGATTTCCGAAAAGGTTGCGCCCCAAAATCGCTTGACCAAACGCCAAGATGGGCAAAACAGGGCAAAAGCCTGTTTGGGATGTGCTTAGGAACACCTTTCCTCACCAAACCATCAACGTGGGCTGCCTTGACCAGGCATTGGGTTTCGAAAGCCGTGAAACCGGATGAAACTAAGTCGGACTCATAGGGACAAAAATTCCCCGTTCTTTGTCAACTTCCAAAAAGCACCCTGAATGATCAAGGACTGCAAGTATCCTCTGGTATACTAACATAGCAAAATAGAAAATTACCGTTTAGTTCGTTGATTTCCCTAATTAAAAATGCTGCGTTTACATATTGTATGTTGAGGTTAGTTTGCCAGATGGTAACCAAGGGACTCAACCCGCTTCTGACAAGAGACCCTGAACGCGTGGAGGTTCCCCTGGTTCAGCGAGGGTACGCAACCTCCGTCACTGGATTTCCCTGTGGCGCGAGCAACCGGAGCCGCTTAGGATGGTTTAAGCTGTAAATATGGGAGAAACATTCATGAATTATATGGAAGTTGTGAAAATAACCCACACAATCCCGTGGATTATCTGATTCTCCCTTTTCCATGGATATATGTCAAGAAATCACATATATATTATATATTATTATGTGTGTGTGTGTGCGTGTCAGTCACATATAGTGTCATGTAATGCCCCTTGCAATGCCCGCTACTTGTTTCAGAACATGGGGTGCTTTCCAAACAGCAATGATGTCTTCTGTCAGGGTGGCTCGAGGAAACACTGCAATCATGGTCATCCCTCCTGTAAGAAGCATTCACAAAGCACTTTGGATCAGTCAGGCTTCAATACTTTTATAAGACTTCCCTATTTTGGGTGGTGTAACCCTCACACCACCATTTTGGCATATTTTGGGTCGTTTCTGAAAGCATATTTTCTGGCCCAGCCTGTCATTCCGCAGCCCGGTGATAGGAACACAAGCAAGGCCACGCAGCGAATGAGGCACAGGAAATGGATGGCTCAATGGTTCCAAGATGTTGCAAGCACCCTACAAAATCTACCAGAATCTACCACTCAGAAGTGTCAGGATCAACAAAATGACAGGTTGATTTGGATGGTTGAAGCTGTAGCTGGATCATTCCACAAGAAATGATTGCGTGCGAAATCGGACGTACCTTTCATGTTTCCATGTTTCCATGGCCAGCCTTGCCAAAGTGCAGATTTGAGAGGCGAGATCTGCACAGCGGGGCAAATTATTTTTAAAAGCAAGCACCTCACCCACGGGTGCAGAACATCAGATTTTCTCTGGAAAGATCAGACTGCTGGGTGATTCAACCCAAAGAATATCCTCAGATGTTGACCCAGACGATAATTCACCGAAACCTCCCATGCATTCCCATGCTACACTGCTACACTGTATCAACTCAATTCTTGGAGTAGTCACACTGGGATACACAAAATATCATCCTATCATAGCTCTTGGATTGATGTCCTACTGGCACCAGCGCCTCTTGCTGACGATGACTAATATAGGATGATTAACCCAAGTTGTAATGACCAGCATTAGACAGCGAGCTAAGAAAACATTGGGATCCACTGGAAAAGCTGGTAGTACTCGATAACGAACACATTTGTTTGCTCAATAATGGTGATAACCTACCAATCTCTCCCCAGTTTTCCTAGATAACTATCATCGCACTAGACCCGTTTTTCCATCCGGATTGCCAATCGCAAATTCCATGGGACCCAAAAAATCATATGGAATGACATGTCACGGGCCGTCCTGCCCCTTTACGGATGTAAAATATGTAACATGATGCAACCAACGCGACCCCCACCGGCTGTGCACCCTGCGAGGTTGCCACTGTCGATCTATCACCTGAGGATAGATAAGATGGAGGGAACCATGGTTCAAAGATCAGAAAAACCTCTGGCTCTGGATATGAATGTGTGTGAAAACTAGGTATACCGCTCCAAAAACATGATATTCTAATGAGAAAAATGATCATAAACCAGTGGATGGAATGTGGATACCCTATTGTGAGACAAACCCGTGGGGGTATGGATCAAAATTCGTCACCCATCACATTCCATGGACAGGATAGGTGGGCAGCGGTCCAGCTTCCAAGTGACATTTTTGCACATCAGCACCGCCAGATATCTCCCTTGTGCTTCAATGTTGGCATCTGCCTTGGCAACGCAGCTAAACCGCCCCAACCTCACGAGTGGAAAAAAGACAAAGGGACCCTAAATGGAAAAAAACAGTTACAGCAAAAAAACATAATTGTTTGTTACTGCAGGCGTGGATTTCAATGAGGTTGGAAATTTGTGCTTTTGAAAGGACTACTGGTGCTGCACAAGTGCTGTCTTCTCTTGCTTCAAGATTTGACGAACTTGCTAAATAGCATACTCACATCACAAATCCACAAGAACTTCATAACGTCGTAAATCCAATAATAAACCATCCCAAAATCACCAGAAATAGGTGGCATAACCGCTGCATAGTTGGATGTTTATTATTTCGGTTTGCCACATTGGGTGATCATTGGATCCTGAATCTTTGCATTGAAGACAGACAAATGTCCACAAGTTGCACGCCGAGTGTGCCCGTCCAACACGAAAGAACGGTATGGGGTTGCCTTACTTCTGAATGGTCACTTTTTGATCATACATGTCTATATATGTGTTGCGAATATCCAAACCAGCTCCACCTACAGACATCACTTGTCCTAGGCTTTTGGGCTCATGTCAAGTGATAACCAGGGTTTCAGGGGGAGGCCAAGGCCCCCAAAAAAGTCGTTCAAGGGACCAATCATTCGGCCAACTGATTTCCGATGTATGTATATATATATATATATATATCATATATACCATATACATGTATATTGCTTTTTCACTTTTTTCAGAAACAAAAAAGTGATTACCACGAAATTTAGTACATTTCAGTGCCTTATCATCATGCTCCCCCCTTCAAACGAACAGCCATATCTTGGGAGAGCCCAGAAGCATCTCTTCGGATATGTTATATCTATATTAAATGGGATATATTGGGCGGATATATTTGGGATATCACCAGCCTGAAACCGAATCTTTTGAGAGTATAGAAGTACGTAATATAACCGATATCATAATCTACCATTTTTTCATACTTTATCCTTTGAGGATGGGTCAAAACCTATTATTGCCATATTTTGCTGCATGAAAATCCATAACTTCGAGCTATTTGGATCTGGGGTGCCAGGGTTTTGATCGCCCAGTTGAAACCAACCAGTCGCGCCCAGTTCAACGAGAGTCATAGGCCGCCAGCAAGACTGGTACAAAGCCCGGTCGACTCCTTGGAGGGATCACCGCGGTTGGATCACCACGGGTCCCCCTAAGCTGGGTTGATAACCAAGTACGTACCCTCTGGTAAACTAACATAACTATGGAAAATCACCATGTTTAATGGGAAGATCCACAATAAATGGCAATTTTCAATAGCTATGTTAGTTCACCAGAGGGTACATGGATGATTTATAAACCCCTACAAGGTGTTTAGCCCCCTGGTTATGTACGTTATTGTACGTTGTTTTTCTTTAACCCCCATAAAAAACTATATAAAACTAACTAAAACTATACTATCTACCATAAAGCCGCGACTGTGAAACTTGAGTTGCGTTCAACTTCGCAAACGAACTTTCTCCCCACCTTGTAGAACCCGGGATCATCCCAAACAACCAGAATGATCCTCCCAACCTTATCCTCAGTCCAGCGGCTCAAGCTCTTGCAGTTTCTCCTGCGCTGGTCCGCGCACCTGAACGACACAACTGCAGTTTTCAAGGCGAAACGAGGCGATGCAAAAAGCATCCAACGGAATCCCCCATGTTTCCCATGTTTTTTTCAATGAAATTCCCTTAAAGCATTCCAATGATATCCCAAGTTTTGATGGTTACACCATGATGAAGCCCAAGTTTATTACTGGAATTTATAGGGACCGCACCACTCCCTTCCCCCGAATATTGACCACCCCCCTCAAAAACCATGGTTTAGTATCAGATTTCCACATCATTGGGACCATACCATGGGGGGTTCAATATTAGGGGGATCGAGATTAGTCCCATACGAAAACTCGAGAAAATATTGGTAAAACTGAAAAAAATCATCCTCAATGACTTACCATAAATATATCGGTGGGAGTTCACATGATTTCAACCATTCCCAAATGGCTGGTTTATGGCACTGTTTTACCAACATTATCATAATATTGTTGATAATCCATGAGATCCTATATGGGAATAGTCATGTATAGATTACAATCACTATGAATTGGGATTGTCCCATAACAGGAATTCCAATTACTCAATGATATGGAGAACATCAATTGGAATCCTATTATGGATAATACCAATTATATGGGATCCAATAACAATCAATGATCACATAGTGCTAATACCAATTATGGCATACTATGGCATACTATGGATAATGAAATGGTAATCTTCCAATCATATACGGTTATGATTGGTTATGGGTCAAAATTGGGTACCCCAATGATTGGATGGTTAATGGTAAAAATCGAATTAAATCTGTGGTCCCCCAGGTCCTTAATTTTGAGCCATAGCCATAGAACACCAATTATTCTTGGCACAAGAATGGTGCTACCAACATGATGGGAAGATCCCCACCACTGAGGCCCCTGGCGCGGCCATCGCCGGAGGCAGCTGCCAGCAGCAGCTGCGCCAACTGCGCGGCTTCCGACGCCTCAGAAATCGCCAAAATGGTGGAGTTAACCCATGAAAATCGTGGTTTAATCATGATTTCATCAATGAAAATCGCAGTTTAACACGGTCGAACCCTGAAAAAATGGTGATTCAAGCCATGAAATTGTGTGCCTTCACATGGTTCAACCATGATAAATGCGAGTTTGACGCAGTTTAAACATGGAAAACAGGGAGTTCACGGCCCAACACATGGATTTAACCAATGATAAATGGTGGTTGAACCATTGAGAATACTATGATCATGGATTGATTTTGTTCGGATTTTTTGCGGTTGAAACCTTAGTTTTGACCATGGTACCCCATGGTACGCCTACGTTATCTGCTGGTTTATCGTCATTGTCCCTACCAAATGGCCATTCGGGGGTATATCCCATTTTCAGACATACACACACACACACACTTGATCAGATGTTTGGCATGCTCAACTTGGCTCCGGGGGTTCTAGGGCCCGGGCCATGGCTTCTCAGCCCTTCCAGCAGCATCCGCACGCTGGAGTAGAGTGCTTTTAATTGGTTCTGCTTGTTATGGTGCTTAACCCGGTGACGCAAGTTGGAAGTGGAGTTAGAACCATGCAACTGTGCTGAGATTCACCCTAGGAGGTGCTTTTTTGGAACCTCAAACCATGGGCTGATTGGGGTGTGTCAATATCGTCTTAAAGTGCGCGCGCGCACACACACACACATTGTTCATTTGCTTTGCGTCCAAGTCCTGAAATCGAAAATAGAAATACCGTCGACCAAAATGGGCGGACACATGTCTATTTGGGTGGCATAGATTGGGGTACATTAGATTTGTTTTGGTTTGTACAAACCAGCCAGTCCCTATCTCGTGTTCATTGGCTCCGCGCCCTGAGCAAAAAAATGTGTCAACTGATGCCTAAAATCCAAACATGCACCCTCAGCACCTGAAAACCTGAAAACGTTGAGCATCTCAGCACATTCAAATGCGCAAAAATCTCAATACAACTAAAGAAGCAAAACCAAATGCCTCGCACCTTCCATGCACGTATTGATTCTTGTACCTGACTCTATCTTTTGGAAGCAACGGTAGTACGGTGTGTATATATATATATATTGATATTAGAACAGGTGGCACCATATGGCCATGGCTCAAAACGACTAACAAATGGATGTTGTAAAACATAGGAGTGTTGCAGTGTTGCAATCATCTAAATAGCAGGGGAAGCAGCTGCTATACCGACCTACAATGACAACAGTTGTTTCGCAAGCAGGGGTCTTGAAGACTGAGCCATGCTATCAGCAGGCCTGGTGCAAAATCTGTGATCCAGAGGTAGCATCACTGGGAATCTGAACACCAAGAATAAGGATATAAAATGATGCTACAAATAGGGGGGATGGAAACGGCAAGAGTAGGGCTGTTTCACCAACAGAGAAGTTGGGTACAACCACCAAGACTGGGGTATACACAAACAATCCCTAATTGTGGTTTGTTATGATTTGAAAGCACCCCCAATGGACGGTTACTGGGGTGGTTGATTGGGTGTCCCACGTTTTCATAATATATCAACTATTTACGTATATATTCGTGGATTCATAGATTTTGTGATTTTATATAGCCATACGGAATGTTTTAATAGGCTTGGGCTGACTGATCATATTTCTTCAAAGCAGGCACAAAATATTGAAGTAAAAAACGCCACGGCATTTTTCTCATGGCACGAACCTCACAAACTTTTGATGCCCTGCACACACGCACTGCCAACAGCTTGCGTACTGTACTAAAAAACGCAGCTGGTGGTGGCGTGCAGATGAAAACACTCAAAGCGATTGCTACAAATATCTGAAATCGTGTTTGACTGCGGTGCTTTTGCCGCCATTCTCCGGATCGCCCCAAGTCACAACACGGCCATCTGCTAAAACCGCAGCGAAAGCGCAGCGGGCAGCATGAAGTTGCCGAACGTGTCTGAGCTGATCCTCGACTTTGGTGCTGTCGCCGCCATAGCCAGGATCGCCCCACGTCACAACGGTGCCATCCGCCAAAATTGCAGCAAAGGCTCTCTGTGTGGCATGAATGTGCTGAACATTCCTGAGCTGGTCCCTGACTCTGGCGGGGTTTGATGGCTGAGCCCTGACTCTGGCGGGGCTTGGTCTAGCTCTGACTCTGGCGGGGTTCAGTCTCTGCTGAGCCCGCCAGAGTCTGGTGTCGAGAATTTGCTGGACGTTCCTGAGCTCGGTGGCTCTAACGGGGTTCGGCAACATCGCACGTAAAGGCCTGACTCTGACAGGCATCGCGCGTAAAGCATTGACTTGAACAGGGTTCAGCATAGGCCAGACTCTAACGCGGTTTGGCAACACCAGGCTGAAAGGCCAGACTCTCAAGGTGTTCGGCACCACAGCGGGTAAAGCTCCGACTCTAATGTTGTTCGGTAACATCGCGCGGAAGGGGGGCTGCCCTGAAGCCCTCAATCTGCGAAAGGGACGCTGAGCTACTGCACGTTGCCTAGCCGACCTGCCAGCCTCAGCAGTCTCGCTCTTGCCCTTGCTCTTGCCCTTGCTCTTGCCCTTGCTCTTGCCCTTGCTCTTGCCCTTGCTCTCAGCACTGACTCTGACGATGTCACCACCACACTTAGGATGGCCCCAGGCCACGACACTGCCATCTGCCAAAATTGCAGCAAAGGCACTCATTGTTGCACAAATCTGCTGAACATTTCTGAGCTGATCCCCGACCCCGGTGCTGTCGCCACCATAGCCAGGATCTCCCCACGTCACAACACTGCCATCTGCTAAAACGGCAGCGAAAGCCCCCTCTGTGGCATGGATCTGCTGAACATCATGGATCTGCTGAACATTCCTGAGCTGATCCCTGACTGTGGTGTTGTCACCGCCATAGCCAGGATCTCCCCACGTCACAACACTGCCATCTGCTAAAACCGCAGCGAAAGAACAGCGTGTGGCATGAATATTCCGAACATCCCTGAGCTGATCCGTGACCCTGGTGCTGTCGCCGCCATAGTCAGGATCGCCCCACGTCACAACACTGCCGTCTGCCAAAATTGCAGCAAAGGCATACGGTGTGGAACTAATATGCCGAACATCTCTGAGCTGATCTTTGACCCTGGTGCTGCTGCCACCAAAACCAGGATTGCCCCAGGTCACAATACTGTCATCTGCCAAAACGGCAGCAAAAGCCTCAGATGTCGCATGAATCTGCTGAACATTTTTGAGCTGTTCCCTGACTCTGGTGCTGTCGCCACCATAGCCAGGAAATCCCCACGTCACAACGCTACCATCTGCCAAAATTGCAGCAAAAGCCTTCTTTGTGCCTTGAATTTGCTGAACATTTCTTAGCTGATCTTGGACCGCTGCTGTGTGACCTCCCTGTTCTCCTTTACCCCATGCGACAATCCTGGCCCCTCCCGGGCACCACAAAGCCACAGCACCATCGGTTGCAGCTACTTTGGGCTGCTGTGCAATAGCAGTAACGCAGTCTCCACTTTGAAGCCCGGAAGTTTCAAGGGATTCTTCTGGATCCAAAAGACGACCATCGGGAGCAACAAGCCTCAGGTAAGCTTGCCGCAACGACAGTTGGGCCCTCAGTTTCAAATCCAAAACGGTGCCAGCCACTGGAAGCCTTAGAGCTACGCAACGACCACTTGGCAACGACACATTCAGTTGCAGGGTGTTGACCGGCTCCTCACCATCGCTTCCTGACAGCACCACAACCTCCACAACATCCTGGGCTTCATTGGCCAATCTGCGCCTTTTGCTTTTGGGCGGCATGACGAGTTTGGCCAACTGAGTGGCTGGCACAGCTAGAGTTGTGAGGATTCGCAACAAGCCATTTTCAACTTTTTCTGAAGTGTGAAGGACGGAAGGATGAAGGAGAATCATGCTATATCTTTACCTAAAAAATCCTAATAAAAAGACTTTGGTCATCACTGAACTAACGATATTTACTGCAGACCTTCGCTTCGTGCATGCAAAGGCAATAGATTCAATCTAACATGGAAGCAGACGGACCGCTATTCAATTGGAGTTCTCCTGTGGTATATCGTAAGGAAGAAACACCAATGCTAAGTCTGACTTGCCGTGTCATTCTGTTCTGCGCTTGTTTTCACCTTGGACGGCTGCAGACATTTCTGGAATTGGACTGCGCCTAGGTCGATGGACTGACTGGACTGGACTGTGTGATGCTTTCGGCTATAGTTTGATGGACTCAGGAGTCTTGTCTAACCTCTTGTCACATCGGATAATTGATGACATTACTTCAGTTTTTGGGCAAAAAAACGCAGATTACCCATCTCCCCGTGTGGTTGTGGCTGTGGGTTGGAACGGCATGGAGAAGGTTTTTCGGACTAGGCTCGTGTAACATGGCCTACATAACTGGAACCAAATGGTACATGCATGTACATGCCAAGTCTTTCATATGCCACATATTATTTATACTAAATCGTCCTATCCATTGTTTTGATATACTGGTCACTGGACTAATAATGGATCTGGTTCTTTTAACGTATATCCAGCAGTTTTCAACATGGCGAGGAACGAGTGCATGGGTGAGAGGGCACGGGTTCCTGGTTCTAACGATCAAGCACAAGGGACGATGGTGAGTGCATCTATCTATTGATATGTTTTTACGAGGTAGATTGATGTAGGTGTTCACAAACATATTATACTACATAATATAATATGTATGTCACACTGTATGTCTGTAATGCGTGATACCAACATGTCTAGCCAACATCACCCACCACGGTCCAATTCGTCCGTTGGTGGAATCTGGTCCCACACCGCCAGTCTTTTTCCTCCGGATTCCTCCCTTCTCAAAACACATCAGCTGATTCTCAGCGTTCCAAGTGCCAGCGATTAAAAAAGCGGACAATTCTTTGGGGCCATTCAATCAAAACCAGGAAACAGTGACTGTAACATTTTGTAACAAATGGAAGATGTACCTCCTGTTGAAACAAACTAATCACCCGCGAAAACATAATTTTGGAAATGGCCATGAAGTTGCAACATGGTGTTTTTCAATGTAGATGCGTGGAAGGGATGGAATGCCTTATTCGTTTGAATCCCAACACATCGTTAACCGCGCAGCCCTGTCTGTCAATCTGATGGATTTTTGAGCCCAACAATATTCAATAATTAGCAATCATTGGACCAACATCCGTACACACTCTACTGGCGGATCAAACTAAGGTAACCTAAGAGAATCCTACACCTTTTGGTATCTTTGCATGATTTTTCTGCTGCCAGCTGCCAGCTTTCAAGGTGTAGGATTCTGCTTCAACTGATTTCCGCACTTCTTGAACGACATCCAATGACCACAGCCAATAGAACACAGCGGAAGCATTGGAGACACCTGAGACATACTTAAGATGTTTTAAGATCATTGAATTATAACTTGTTCGCATGGGTTTCATCATTTCCTAGCTTTCCATACAATTCCTTGCATGTTTCACCCTGGGTCATCCTGGACGCCGGAGTAAGCGCCATGACGGTTCCATCTGCTCACTGCGCGGAGCCAACCTAGGACTTAGACCCTCCAAGTACCCATCAAAACTGGGTAAAAGTACTAAGGTTATGGGGCAAAAATACCAATTTTGACAGGAAATGTATGTGTGTATATATATATATATATATATATATGCGTACATGTATATATATATATATGTATATATATATATATGTATATATATATATAATATATATAGTTTACAATATTTTACACATGTCTACATAGTTGATTTGCGGGTGTCTTGAAATTTGGAACGCCATCGCATCTGGTTTGTCATAATTTTTCCTGATCAAAACACATAATTTGGGGTATTTCCAGTATCCCCCCGTTTTGATCTATTTTGACCATTTGAGAATGAATCAATCAAAACGGGAATTTGGAGTTTGACAATACACACACACACTTTGTGGGACAGACAAAGCGTACAGCGCCTTACAGCGCTACCCAAATGCTTACTGGTCCCACCACTCTGCTATGAGAATCTTCAAAGCTGCCCCCACAGGGATCGGTTTGGTAGTGTTACTGGAATCCTCTGAAATCTAACAGTCATTGCGGATATAACCGGATATAGTTCAATTTAAAAAACATGCAAGTTTTTTTCCCTAACAACACTCCTTTTCACACCATAACTTCTATCTTGGCAAGGTGCCAGAGCTGTGTTGGAAACCGTTGGGAAAACCCATGGACCTTCTGATAACCGTCCTAGAACGAAAATCAGAAAAAACCTTGGACATCTGTGGACATCTGTGAGCCCAAAAATCCTTCATGTCAGGATCCTCGAAACTTCAACCACTTCAACCCTCCAAACATGTGAGCCTTTCTGGTCATATCGTCCATCCATGTCCATCCCATCTCCGGAACGGTGCCACGCAACTAATATCGGACCATCCTCAGCGGCAGAGTGACTTGGGATGACCCAGGTGAATGGGATTATTCCATTCCCCAGTTTCCTGAGGCTACCTTTGGCTACCTTAACCCCTATCTCTGTTTGCATTCAATTGGCATGATTGGCATTGATTTGCTGAATTGGTGTGCAGCAGCCACTCATTCTTGGATATGCTTGGGGCTGCCCTGCAAGCCCCATTACTTGGGTAGCAAAAGGTGAAGGACTATGATCAGAACGACATTGCTGTATTTCCGCATCATCAGGGATCGACGAACCATGGTTAGTAGCCTCTGCTACACAGGAAAGACTGCAGAAAATCCCATCTCTACTGAAGAAAACATGGTAAAATCCCATCCCTACTGGAAAAAATCCACACATTGGGTCGGTTCTCCATAGCCAAAAGTAAAAAAATGGCTGGAGGGTCTCCACCTTCCCCCCGGACCGTCCAACATTGTCCAAGCGATGAACGAATATCAAACATTGCAACGGAAGACTTCTCGTGACAAAGACGTGCTTTTCCATTTGATTAATTGATGATATCATATCTATTGTAAAACTGAGCAAGTTATTGCAAAACGATCTACAAGTGGATCATGAAAATCATGAAAATTACATATCATGTATACTATATAAATATGATATATGATGATATGTGATATATGATGATATATGACATAATGATACATATATTTAATAGTTCAACATAGTTCAACCAATGCTATTTTCAACGGTGCTGGGCTCCCCCGCTGTGTTGCCTGTCGCAGGATGTACAGCTCTGGCATGCCGTGCAGCGGTCCCAGCGCCGTCACGGAGATCTCAGCGGCGGTGGCGGCGGCGGAAGGCGCTGCGGTGCGCCGAAAAGAAATGGGTTACGACTGGAAAAAGTGCTGAAAACATGGGAAACATGGGAAAAATGAGGAAAATCCATGTCTCCATAGGTTTCCGTAGGTTTATCTATATAGTTGGAAGAATGTTCAATGAAGTTGGGGAGCAAAAAGGTGAAAGAGAATGGGGTCTTCCAGCAGGCCAAATAAGGATATGTCCAAAACTGGTGGATACCTGTGGATACCATCTCGAAAACCATGGTGGTCAGTCAGAAGCCTTAAAATGGTCTTCTAAACCCAGCTAGGGAAGCCAAAAATAGCAACGTTAGTAAAGCAATTCAAAAACCAAACATATGTTGATGGTTTCTACCAACCATTCTATGGTAATTTGGGGATTGTTTACTATTGCTTCAACTAACATTATCCCAGTGTCTCTAACGACGAACTGGTCACTTCGTCACTGCAGGATCGTGGTGAATCCCTGTTCAGAAATGCATATGAACCATTCTTGCTAGATTAGCTATAGGCTATAGTTATATATACTAAGCCCAAAAAGATAGAAAAGTGAATCTTTACTAATTAAGTGCGGGGGGTTACTTGTCTATCTTCATCATGGATAGAATCAGCAGTTGGATCAGCGATTTGCATACCCAAAGCATGAAATGTGTGCACCCCGCTTTCAAAATGACACAATTCAAACGGATCCAGAACCGGGATCAGAAAAAAATAACAGAATCTGCTACTGTGATTACTCAGAAATACTTTTGATTTGACTAACTATGAGTCTATGATCTGTCTCAGCCATTCCCTGATTTTCCCAAGGTCCTATGGCATGAGGTGGTTACCCTGGCGCCTCCTGGTCATTGAGGTACTTGTATGCCACTCGTTTCACCTGACCAACCAACAGTTGATGGGGATGAAACATCACGAAAGCCGGTGCGGCTGTCGCTAAAACCCCATGCTGCTTGGTACTTCCAACTCCAATTTTTTAAAATATGCTTGTCGATTTGGATACTCATCCCCAACATTATGAACCTAATCGGGCTCGAGGACAGTCTGGGTGCGGTAGCGGCCCAAAACCAGGTTTCACATCCCCAACAAAATGATTCGGTGCCCTACACATCTACTGAAGCAATGGAGTCCAACTGCAGGGTTTGGAATCTTGACATGTGGTGTGGTAAGCTCAACAACAGCACAATCTCCAGTTTTCCACGAAATGTGTGCTATAAACCATCCAAGGTATATCTTTGGTTCACAACATGTGTTGTTCAAAACTGCGGCTGTTGCAGTTTCACAAACATGTTCTGGCTCATTCAGGTTGGAACGGTCCACATTTCCGGTGGCCACTATTGGGGTTTCCTAGTTGCCCTTGATTGGTTTCAAGGTTAAGGTTTGTCAAATGCCCTGTAGGTAGATTGCGAAGTATGCAGGAGATCATTCAACCTTTCAGCGAAAATATCACTGACCCACAAAATGGATGAACTTTAGCATGCTTGTTGCGCAACTTGACATTTCATGAATCAATGTGTATATATATATATATATCAAAACCTGCCTGCCATGCCAGGCCGTTGGGTACCACATACCTTTGCTGGCTGCTAAACTACTCTTGGTTGGTTGATAATTCTATGGAAGTATACTACCCGATATGCTGGGGATTATCATAATCCAGTACGGGAACATTAGTGTTCGTCAAAGCAATAGTAGGCCATCCCCATATTTACCATTCTTATAGCTGGTATAAACCATGTGAAACCATCAAGATATGGGTATGATTGCTTTGCATTACCCTCTGGTAAATTAACATAGCTATAGAAAATCACCATTTTCAATGGGAAAATCCACTATAAATGGCCATTTTCAATAGCTATGTTAGTTTACCAGAGGGTACTCATCTTTGTTGTTTCATAAGTCTCGAGGCTAGCCATTCCCAGATGGCAGCCTCTTCCGCATCCACAGCCTCAATTCGAAGCCTCAGCGGCTGAGCATGGTGGCAGATGGAAGCAGTGAAGGAAAAACCCATGGAACAGCATGGAAAAACATGGAAAAACCCATCAAAACATGGGGAAACAAATTGGGAAAAAACAGTGAAAACCCCATGAAACCCATCAAAACATGGGGAAAATGACATCTCACGTCGAGAACTATCCCCATTCTTTGCATGAAAAACCATCCAAGAATCGCTAGGATCTATCAGTTTGCTGGGTGATCCAAACATCATCTCTGCTGGTGGCACACCGCGGCCATAGGTCAGCACTTCCTTTCCAACCTGGAGGTGTTGGGAGTAGATCAAGCATACTTCTTCGTTGGACATTCAAAAAACATCATTCTTTGGACTTCTTTGGGCTACATGGAATTCACGTAGATCAGGAATGATCGACTAAGAGATAGGACATGATGTGACATGATGTGACATGATGTGACATGATGACCAGAGAAGAGTAGTACTTCGTCTGATAGGTCAGGCAAACTTTCGTCCTATCCCGCCTGGTTGCAGCTTTCCTGGGTGCTTCCTGAACCTTGGAGGATGGTGGGTCTCCAAAAAAACGGGAAGGGCTACCAGTTGTTGGTTCTACAAACAATATCCCGCAACAACACACATATGGTCGATTACTAAATCATGGCTTTCCTTCCTCATCTCCACATTGCATCCTCTATGGATGGAAATCAGCGAAACCAGGCTGGTTTCACCCAATGGGTTTCCCTGCCATTCACCAGCGTAGCTTTCAACTCCCTCTTGGCACGCTCCACCTTCACCAGCCATGGCGGTAGCGGGGTCAAAACTGCATATCGAACTCAAGAATATAGTTCAGAACCCACAAGGCTGCAATATGACTAGCAATAATGAGACTCCTCTAAGCCACCCATCCAGCAATTCAGCGCCTTTGTAACAAGTTGGTTGTCAGGATGACACCGGATGGTGAAAGCTGAAGCGGATCAAACGCTGCACCACTGGCTAGGTCGAAATCAATGTTGACCCATTTGACTTGAAGTGTTACTCTTTATCATGCCAATCTGCTCAAAGCTGGGGTGTTCAGTTCCAAGCTGCGTCATGATATCCCAATTTGCCAATTGTGGTTGGTGAAACTGTCAGAGTCATAGGGAGGTTTCCTAAAATGAGGGTACCCCTACAGTAAAATCATACATTTTTCTAGGATTCTCCATTATAAAACATCCATTTTGGTGTACCCCCCTTTATCGAAAAACCCCATCTTTGGTCATCTCGTCACCCTCAACCCCCTTCTTTTTGGATCCGAAGATTGCCGACCTCCTCGTCTGTGACGGAGAAGGAGAGCAAGTTGATGTTGAACATCAGTTCGCCGATGGCATGTTCCACCGCCACCTGTGCTACTTAAGAAAAGCACTGGCTACCCTCCGGGAATCAAACCTGGCAATTGGAAATCCCTATGAATGAAAGATTTCATGGAAAAATATATGGGAAAGTAATCTATAAAGGCGGGATTTTCGATTGCCACGTTTGATTACCGCAGGGTAAACCACGTTAAACCACACTTAAGTCTGCCTGGCTCTGCCTGTAGCATGCAAATATTCATGATACATATTTGCATACATTCACTGATATTGTCTGACTATTCATATTCAATGGTGGAACCTATCTGTTTACACCAGAAAATAATGTTGATATCCCTCACCTCTTGTTGAAAACACTTCCTTCCGACTCCTGTTAAGCTGGTGGACTGAAAGAACAACATGCCAGGTGAAAGTGAAAGTGCCGGGTATAGACAGAACTGGTTTCACCAACATGCGGAAGAAATCTGGTCATTAATGTCTCAAACCCGTGGCTAAGCTTCACTTCCAAGTCATGGATGAGCCAAAGTTTAGCAACAATGAAAAACACAAGGAGCACAGAGCACATATGTTTTCCTGTCAACCGTTCTACGTTGTATATGTTTATATACAGTTTTGATCATGTTTGTGTGAAAGCAACTATGGGGCAAATAAGACCAAGAAGAAGGCGTTGCCACGCGTGCCAATGTGATTGAATTTGGATTCTGTTGGTATCATCAGCTGTCCCCCGTAATCACAGAACTGGATCAGCCGCAAAATGTGATTTATTTCATCTGCGACGTCATATGGCTTTGCATGAAATTAGGCGACAAAGTCAAAGAAATTGAACTCGAGGAAGAATATGATATCGTGTTGCCACAGCATACAAAGGAGGAAATCAGTATGTATGATACCATTTGATACCGGGGTTTCTTGAAATGACTGATCCCCAAAACCATGGGTTTCAATAAGAAAATGGTCTTATTCTGGATGATTTGGGGTACCCCTCATTTCAGGAAACCTCCATACTGCATCACCATATCACGAAAGGGTCGTATACCATAGACATCCATAGACAAGGGCGGTCCTTGATCATTCGTCCCTAGACCACTTTCCGCCCAGCCTCATCGCACACAATGTAGAAGCCAAACCTTGGGAAACCCGGCAGCATTGTTTTAAGAAGACAAGGGCACATCTCCAACATGAAGGAATCTTGGTTGCAAGAGATCTATGTTTTTCCCACCTGCCAGGTGAGGGTTGTTAGATTTTATGCAAATCCTTCTTGTACAAAATGCTTATTGTGGGACTACCAAAAACGGAAGCGTTACGCAAAAGGCCTGGCTTTGTCTGCAAAAAAATGGAAGCTGAGAAAACCTCGCTTTGAAATCATATGGTCCCAGAAAGCGCGTACCTGGGGAGTTTCGCAGCCAAGTAAACTCCTCAATGCATCTCAACAACAAAAAATGCTCACCTACAACTTTGCCATTTGAAATCATTTGAATGGCACCAGGTTTCAACCCAACAACAAACCTTGTTGACATATTGACAGTGTTCTCCATGAAGATTCTCTTCCAGGTGACTCTATGGAAAGCTCGCGACAGCCTGCGATGTTTAAGGTCCAAGCAGGCCAGTGTCCTTGTAGAACTGCATGAATGCTTCATACTCCTGCAACACGTGTGGGGCATCCAGTGGAATTCACAGAAGGTCCTGGCGGATTGGAATGTCATCTATGATTTGTTAGTGACGTTCCCGTAATTTGTGGTATTTCATCAGGGGAGTAGCCTATGGCCTATGGTAAACTAACACCAATGGGGAAATAACACCATATAATATATTAGTACAGTTATATAAATATATATAGATTATTTACCTACTAATTTTGTAGGTTAAACTGTAGATCATTTTCCTACCAAGTTCCCATGACAAAGCCCCACTCTTTTAAAGTATCCAAATGCGCCCTCAGTGTCCTCAGCGCAGCCAACGCCTCAGACGTCTGTCTGTGTTTTTGGTGAGTTCAATTGATAGTTCATAGTGGGAATCCAAAGATACGGATTTGATGAAAATCCCTATGAAAATAGATGGAAAATAGATTGATGACCATCTCCCACTATGGAGCAACTTGCCCAACTTTTGATCATAACATAATAATATGGTTCTATCATATTCCACTGTTTTGGAGATGTCACACCACCAAATGTTCTCATGACATTTTGTGACCTTTCCCAAAGATTGCAACATCTTCTTGCGGGCTGTAGCCCAAAATTTGTTGTCACCCAATCGTGGATCCAATCATCCAAGGTCAGGAAGGGAAAAAAAGTTGTGTTTGATTTCAAACACAACTTATGCGCTGAATAGCGTAGGTCCAGCAAGAACATGGGAAAAACGCTAGACTTCAAAAACACCGCACTGAGTCTACACTGAAAGACTAGCCAATCTGTGGCTGAGCAAATTATTTACTCTCTGGTTATCCAACATAGCTATGGGAAATGAATCTCATGAAATATCACCCATATACATCTGGTGACCTGGTTTCTCAAGTTTGCTTTGTTCACTTCCCAAGGCAGCAGCTATTTAAGAAACAGCTAGTTACTTCTCCATCCTCCCTCATGAAAGGATACAACTCATGATTGATGTCAACGCGTATCAATCAACCTTGATTGAGGCGGCCATACTGGCGGCTCAAAAACTGCGGTTCCGTCTGACGTGATCGCCGCAAAGTAAATCAGAATGGAAATCTAAAAGAAAGGGCAAGAAACGAAGAGCACTAATCCCCATGGCTAACTACTAAAAGGGGAAACCTTTAATGCACTATTTGTATTATGATAATTCATTATTATCATCGATCATACATGTTAACATTGATTAATATAGTATATTGTGTTTAATTTTCATCAATTTTCATTATCACACCACAACAATGTGATTTCTCTGGGCTTGGCAATGACACCTTCCGAAACCGGACCCATGCTGCTTGGTCCGTGCACCCATCTTGTTGGCCACTGCATTGACGCAGCGGTTGCCTGGTGGGCTTGGTATAATTGGTCCAGGCTAATGGGTTGCAGGGATATCATACACCCCTGGAGACCACAACCATTTTTTCGTAGGTGACCAATTGACCAATCCAATGGATATGTTTTTGATGTTTATTAATCATTCTCTATACTCCATACAGAGTGGATTGTTACACTCAATGGAAAAAGGAATAAAATCAAACTGGGGATCCTTGTGAAGAAAACTGTCGAAGAGTTGCTGCACAAAAGTCCTTGAAAGCAAAAATCTTTTGCTGGATCTGGTCGATTTGAGAAGCGACCAATGCTCGATACAGTCTTCTTCTTAGCTTCCAATTTGTGGACCCCAAATGTTAGAGCCGCATTTGTTCCTGATCACCAATTTTCTTGACCTTCAAGGATTGACAAACTTGAGACGTCATGGACCAGAAATCCCTGGCTGTCGAACCAGCCCAAAAGCAAGGAATCACAGGTGGCTTCCACATGCTTCCACGAATACCTGTTCATTGTGATAGCTTGGAAGTGTAGTTCCAGGTACAAGTGTACAGGGGATTATAGGGGTTATATCCCAACTTATGGCGCTTCAGAACCCTTGATTGCTTGTTTGGTGGATTCCACCCATTATCCAATCCCTATTCCCCACAGCCAGGTCCGTGAAACACATTGGAAATGCGGGCAACAACATGGGCAGAACAACATCTGGGTGCGGAAATCTCAAAAAAAAATGCAAGGCATCTTTGAGGACCTCCGGATGGTTTCGTGCAAAGAATCTTCCCAGAACAGCTTTGGGGGTCTGAAGTGCTAACCATCAACATACCCAGTCTGGCCTGAGATGTTGCCTGGGACCAATCCGACATTCTTCTTGTACTTTCCGATGATCGCCTGCCAACTGCACCGAGGATTGGGAGTCGGTTGCTTTTCACACGAAGGGATCGAGTTGTGATCATGAGTTTACCCTGAGGGACCCGTTTTGGATCGACTCAGACCCGCTGTTCATTTTGAGAAAACGCATTTCATGGAGACTGTGGTACCCCAGCTTTAGCGTTGCAGGTCAGCCCATTGGAATCGCAACAAGAATAGAATGAACAACAGCAAACCTAGGAAGATCTACCAACATGTGCCTTGGTTTTGCCATGAAGAGAAACGCGAAACGCGTTTAACATCAGCGCCTGCATCACCATGAAAGAGACGGCATCTGGACCTCGGATGTTGAGGCAATTCGTAGCTCCAACTTGTTACCCATGGTGCTGGGAATAGGGATACAACATGATACATAGCTCAGCTGCCCCATCCACCACTGGATAGATGAGTTTCCCACTCAAAACAGCCCATTTTTCAGGGGCGATCTGGTCGATGGCTGATCCCCAGAAAGTCCCAAGATTTGTTGAACCAACTCAGTTGCACCTGAGATCCCAACTCTTGTAGGGAACGGCCTCCCAGGCTGTGGCAATGTACGCCAAAGGCCCCATCTCGTCGTTGCGGTACAAGAGCTGCGGTCCAGTGGCTCGGTGGTAAGGGCCATTCAGATGGGGATTCAACTGACCAAAAGTTGAATCAGGTGACCTGTCGAAAAATCGATGAACAGTTACTTCTCGCCTTGATTTCTTTAGTGCTTCTTGGTGATTCAGATTCGCCTTTTGTAAACCCAAAGATTCTTTTGGGGTTATCGACCTGGGGGTGAAGCGTTGAATCCCATGGATAGGTGACCCGTAAAAACCAGACTGCCGCCTGCGCACCGCAGAAGTACGGCTTAGTGCTGTAGACTTTCGGTGCTCCGGCCTGGAATTGTCCCATGAGTTTAAGGGAAACTTTGAAAATTCGGGTGTTTACCATGAAAGATATATATGTATAATACAAGTATATATATATATATAGGGTTCCATTTCCAGGACAAACAGCTTCCATACCTCCTTTCACTGCCAGTTTTCAGGAGGGTACATCATCAAACAGCTCCATATTCTTAGGTGAAACCCAAATGTTCACTTGTCCACAACTCGGTGTTTTTCTGACACTTCCTGCAATGAGACAACAAGGGCAAACACGCAAAGTAGTGGGACAAACAGCACGCTGCAGCTGCGAACATCATCTAACAACAACTGCAAAAGAAAAAGGGGAGACATTCGGAACGAAAAGCATGAATGTCATACAAAGCACCAAAAGAATGTGGGTTGTTCATATAAAGAAAAGAAAATCCAGGGGATCCCAGTGGATTTCAGTGGACCGCACCAGGGCACCTTGACTCCTCCGAAGGCCTTCTCGGCCAGCTTCACCAAGTCCGCGTGCTTCACGGCTCCTGGGAATCCCCACCCTTAACGGAGGGAGGTTGACCATCAAAAATGGTGCTTAAAAATGGGTGAAGCATTCTGAAATGGGGGAAGTATTTACTTCTTTTGTTGGTAAAAGTATGAAATGGGGAGACATAGCCAATTAATATTAGCCAAAATAATATTGTATAATATGACATATCCCCCACATGGGATCCAAATTCAATTCAGCAATAGATCCACTACTGAACCGTCGTTTCATTTGGGGGATTAGTTGAGCAAGTAAACGTCGGCCACGAAAATGGATCTTGGCCAGAATTGAGCACCAAATGGGATGGGTAAAATACTACTTGGAAGTGCAATTCCACTTAAAAGCGGATATATAACCTCGCTTTTTTCCCAACTTCTGGGGGTTGAATTCTCATGGTTATACCATGTCATAGCATACCTGTAAAGGTAACCTCAACTGCACCCCACACTACAAATGACCAGAACTCAGTGGCTGGGTCTTGAATTCTGACCGATGTCTGCCGATGATGCTACAAACCAGCTGTGCGCTGATCAACGATGGGATGGTTGTGGACTGATTCCCATGATGGGAAGCGGCTGTAGATAAGCAGGACAATCTCCAAACAACCTGGTATTGCAAGCAATTAGTATACCGTATACCCAACAACTTTCGGGTTTTCCAAACTTGAAGAATCTGGTGAAACAGCGAGTCGAAAGGCGGGAGAAATGGAGCCCACCATGCTTCAAAATCCCACCCCAAGGGATCCATATTTCAATGGACCAAGGACATCCAAGGACATCCAAGGACTCCAAGGTTGATCTGGCATCTTGCAACGTCATGGAAAGTCAATTCCAGAAGATTCATTGGCTTTGGCATCTTCGCATCTGTGCAGGTGTGCTTTCCAGTCATGGTTGGGAAAACAGGGATGCTGACCAGGAGAAAACCCTGTGTTTTTCTCTGCCAAAAATGGGCAAGATTGTTGGACATGACTGAAAGAACCAGATCAAAATATCATCAACCATTCATACGCATAAATAAGCATTAACCTCCATGATTAATCCATACATACAGTATTATTGTGTATTATTGTCAATTCCTCTTCTTTTGAAGGGAAATTTAGCCACTTCAGGAGGAGACCATCGCTTCGCGAGTCTCCTGATGCCGCCAAGACCATCTTGTCCGCAGTGAAGTTACTTTCGACGTGCTTCTTCAAATGCTCCTGCCATGGCCACTGCGATTTCGGAGCTCGGAATTTCCCACGGGAGGCAAGTAATCTGAACCTTGCCCAGCCAAAAAAAAACAGGGCTTCAGTTTGTTTCGCATCTGTGTTCATACTTGTCATGACTTCATATGAATTCACTCTAGTTGAGTCCCTGAACTATTGTGATACTGTCCTCCCATCCCCATTGATATTAAACACCCTCTAAATAGGCCCAAATATGTGATTTCATCCCCCAAATTCCACCCTGGTTTTGGGGCTCTGCTTAATATGAAGAGATGAAGCGGCTAATAATACATACTTATGAAATACATTATATAATTATAATACATATATATAGATATACATCTAGTAAAGTTGTACACCTGGCAATTAAGAGAAACAAATCATCGAACAACTATCCTGGTTTCACACTGTTCTATTTTTTGGCCATTTATATCCGCATGATATATTCATTAAACCAGCATTTTTGGGAAAATAACCATAAATCACCATAAATTGTCACAAATAACCATAAAATCACTATTCCTCTTGGTTCCTTGGTTCTGTTCCTATGTTCCTCCTGGCCCTCCGCGCTGGGCCTGGCTCAGGTTGTCGATGTTTTCGAAGGGTCCAACGGTGGAGAAGCCCAGGGAATAGTCGCGGAAGGCGCAGGCGTGCAGCCTCAGCTTGGAAGTGCAGTTCCAGTTATACGATTTGATACGTGGATATAGAACCTCGATTATAGTGGTTACAGTACATCAATCCCAACTTATGGGGGGGATAACCGTGTTTACATCCAATTAGTCCTTGGGGACCATCCCAGTTGGTCACAAGTAAGTCACAGCCTTACTTTTTTGCCTGTCACATACTTCTCTCATGGAGATATCCCCATTATTCCCCCTGCATGTTGGTAGAGTTCACTGGGGGGCGTCCCCTTCCCAACCACGAACACATTGACATCAGGTCGTTCGCCCTGCCTGTCATCAATCACTTTTCGGGTGTCTTGCTCTGTCTCCTTGCAGAAGGGGAGGCAGGAAGTTTGACGGCCAAGATGCCTTGTAACCCTAGAATTGGATAGGTATGGATAGGCTATGTTATGATGACATATGATCACTTTGTCTTGGAAATACCTTGCGGGGGATATCACACGCTGGGGTGTGTAAAATTTCAGACACTGCCCAGTCGGCTGTTGATTGGTTGTGCAATCCAAATCCCAAAGTATAGGGGAGAAAGCAGACCACTTCTAGCCAGTAATGCTCGCAATTCTGTGGCGTCACCGTGCAGAAAGGACTGCTCATCAAATGCTATGTGAACTTGCTTGGCCTCATTATGCTTAACTGGCTTAGATAGCTCATAATTATATACTGAGCCTGGTGTCTTTGGCATGAAGTGTCAAGAAAGACACATTGGAATCACCCCAGTGGCTTCGCATGGTTTGAATCCACACCTTGCCAGGAAACGTCATTTCTGTCAAATCCGGATAAGGAAACCTTGTTTGATCGATGAAGGTGTCACCCAGAAAGAGGAATGGAAGAGCACCAACTTTTCTGAGAGAGATAGTCCCACCCACACAGACATCAGTTTCTCTGGATAATTTTTGAAGACAACCCGCATTTTGATTTATTGTCAATAAAATCATATTTAATCCATATTTGATTTCCCCCAGCTTGACCATCACTCAGCCATGGATAGTCATGGATTCGTCCTCAAGTTTCCGCAGGATGTTGGCTTTTTCCTTGGCATAGTTGGCCAAAGCCTGAGCTGCTGGATGTTTCAGAGGGGCCGTGATGGCAACGTGATGATATGACCCGACCCTACCATGGCAGTCATTCCCAAATTCGCAGTGGTGTCACTTTCAACAAGGATTGAGGTCAGATCCTCCGGTAAACTTTCACAGTTCGCTATTGGAAAATATAGAAAATGGCCCGTTTATCGTCGATTTACCTGTGAAAAGTGGTGAAATTTCATAGTTATCTTAGTTTATCAAAGGGCATCACTCACCGCCAATTGCTTTCGAATTCGATGCACAAAATGAAGCCGATTTCCATGACAGCGCAGGCGTTTCGGATCATGTTTCGGAATGTGGTAAACCCAAAGCTCCAACTGGGGATGGGTTTATACCCTGGATTTCTGCTGAATTTGGGATGGTTTCTTGTTTTATCATATCAATCATGATACCTAAACATCAATATTTTATAGGTTTCATATGTCCCTACTAAGTTCCCATAAGATGATTCCCTATAAGAACCAACCCTGTAGTGATCCCTTCCTTTCGGAAATGGCAGCCAGGTCAACACCAAAGGGCTGGCTTCGTCACCATGTCTGACAAGATGTCTACGCCCTGGGGACGGCGAAAAAGCGCAAGAGCACAAGACAGGACAGCGACAAGAAAACAGCCCCGTTTAGAGCTTCCAAGAGTACATGGAATATATATATATATATATGGACTATGCATGTATACATATTTCTATATTATATAGATATATATGTACATTCAGCCAGCTATACTCTCGCAATTTACAACCGCCAAAATCAATACAGTCTCCCAAATATCCACATGCCATCCTTTCCAAGTCGCCTGAGCAAGATCGCTCTTGAAGACGGTCATATTGAAGCTCGAACTGAGCGGTGAGATTGAGTCGTCTAGTGCCGCTTCGTCAAAACAGTTGGTTCATTAACAGAAAATAGACCAAATATCAATCTATCAACATATGATTATTAATGAAATTTAATGAACATAAAGTGCTGAAACAAGCCAAGAATTATCAAGAATCTCTGGGGACCACAGCTTTCAGAATTTGACCCCCTGCCATCTTCCAAGCATGGTTTCCGATACCAAGATGATGCCTAAAATCCAGTAAGCTGATCTGCTGCAACCAGTCATTGTATTCCATCACCTCCGGCCATGCGATGCCAATGGGCATCTCCGTGAACTTGTTCAGAACAACATCGAAAGTTGAAAGCCATATGGAACCTCCAGTTGTTTTCCAAACGACACCCACGTATAACCTATATATTTCTACATGTTTCTGCCCGGGCAATGAGGCCGCCACTGTTCCCGACCATAGCTGAGATCCAGAGTGGCTCCAATGGACCTCAGGGTCCAAAAAGGTGCCCAAAATACCGAACCGGAAAATATGGGGACTGCAAAAAGATGAAAACATGATCCGCAATAACAATGGATGAAAATTTGGAATCATAGAAATACCATGAAATACCTAGCTACAAGCGGATATGTAGAACTACGGATTAGAATGGATGACTGTGGATGAGAATGGGGATGAAAACAGTAATGATAGTGGTATTATCTGAAACTGCGAAGTGGTGTCGTCTTGGGAAAATCGGAGGTTTGTCTGGGACAATTCACACAGTATGTTTGAGAAATGGGGGAGTACTCCTCATTTCCGCTCTGTTAATCAAACATATGTGAAAAGGACCTTTTATGTAGATACAACCAACGTGCAACAGGATCAAGTCAGATAATGGCCCCCCGGTAGAAAACCCAACCAATCATAGGGGAAGAACAAACCAACAATGGGTGATCACCAATGAATCACGGGGATAAAACCGACAAACGATACGGCATACAGCCCATGAACCCAGTAGGCTTTCATGACCATTGATGATCTGACCAACGAACCAGGGGGATACAGCTAATGAATAGTGAGGATAGGCATCAACACAAAAGGGAACAAGACACAAATGGTTGGCTAGAATGCGCTGTTTTATCAAGTCCCCGTACCCTGACAGTCGCGAGCATCCAAATGGAATGGTGTATCTACGCAAAATGTGGCTGAGACCGGTGAGCAAAGTTGCCATGGAACAGTTCAACAAGGGCAGCAGGTCTTTGTTTGGAATTCTGGGCCACTTTGCTGCGGGATGCTATAGCTTTATCATTTCGTGGCTATTATATGGTCAGGGGTGGTTCTCACTGCAAATTTGTGCTACTCAAGCAGGCGTCGAATTCAAATGAAACCAGGTGCAAGTAATTACCGTGTCTTTTTCTTTGTTGTGGGTGCCTTTGGGATCTTCCACTGGCAATCCAATCAGAGAAACTCCGCAGTGAACCGAGTTTCTGTAGATGTTACAAGACACCACCCGAGACGGATCACAACGTAGCTTGCGATCAGGGGGATTCCGAAGTGCCAATCTAAGCCACAACTTGACCTTTGGCTGGAATTTCCCCCATAAATGTGTGCATACACTAGCATACATGTTCACATATATATATATATATATATATGTATAATGATATCTAATCATATAATATATATAAGCATACATATGATATATTGCTATATTATGCAATAAGTATAAATAAATACATAGGTACATAGTATTACATACTTACAGATATAGATAGACAAACCACACCCACATGCGCAGCTCACATCCCAGGGCCAGCTGAGCAGTGCAGGCTCGATGTCAGATTCCAATTTTGCGCGGGGCCTGCGCGGAAACCGTGGGTGTTTTTGACCTCCAAAATAGGGGAAACCAAAATCTCCCCAACCGTGCCCAGGAGCTGAGGGACCTTGACATCCCATGCCAGAGTGACTGGACTCAATTTTTTGAAAAACCGTTTCCCGGAACAGGTGTCTTCCTCAGTGAAGGAAACAAGAACTTTGGAGCCTTGTTTGGAGCAGGCAACCTATGAGCTTCAGGGTCCTCAATTTGAAGACATGAGGTAGCCCACATATATGTGATTTCTCAGACCTGTTTCTGTCGGGTATGTGGTTCGGCAAGCAGAGACAAGGCTTCGTATGGTTTGATTCCTCATTTAATCAAAATTGATAAAAGGCACTAGTGTTAGAGCCAAAAGAACTTCGTAACTTGCTTCAAACATTTCAAACCAAAAAAAAAACATCGTTTCATCTCCCCAAAGAACTACATAGAACAACTGGGTTTGCCTACTAACACCCCACTGCGTTAGACCCATGCCAAGTATGGTCCAGTGCAAAGTTTCCAAGATCCAACGATTTATTGAAGCCCACTATTGGCCACGTCCTATTCCTTGAGAATCATCTTTTGCGTCCAGGAGATCCACTGGTATCCACTGCACCTAGTGGCAGTCCCGGTGAGTGTCAGCTGCTCCAAGACGGCAGTGGCACCTCGATAAAATTGCTGCGATTGGGAAGAAAAGTATAGAAAACCCATAGAAAAACCCATAGAAAACCACCTACGGTTCAAGGACTACCGGTTCACATCCTCATCTTTAGAGAACGACATTGAAACGCTTGTTCAAGCCTTTAAAGCTCACCAAAATGCTTGCGAATGTGCAAAGGATAGCATCATCCAGACAAAGAAGTGATGTCATAAATAATGCAGGACACTACCAACAAAAGTGCTGCAATCAGCCAGAGCCAGGCCAGTCTCTTCTAGAACCATTGCTTCTTGTAGACAGCTGTGTTAGAATTGTTTGGCTGCTGCCAACGCTCTGGCTTTTGGCTGTTGCATGGGCGGTCAAGTCGTGTTTTCAAAAGATTTCACACCTATCGATTTACAAAAAGATATGAAATATTGTATGCATGTGTATAGTACATATGTATATACATACTACATGTACATGTATATACATCCGTATATATATATATATACACTACACTATACATATATAATCATATATATACATACATACACATACATACATACATACATACATACATACATACATACATACATACAAATATGTATCATATAGTTGTACTCCTTATTGAACTGCCTTTTTTTGGCCTGCCTGCAACCAAAAATTGCTCATTGACCTCTCTTCCATAGCCCCAGCACCCTTGGGACCTCGGGTTTCGAGGGTTTCATCGCGCACCTCAGTGATGTCGAAAATGCAAGGATTCGAATGGTGGGGGAAGGATACATAGAAGTCATGTTTCATATCTAAGCCTGACTTATTCCGCATATTTAATGGTCAAAACTTGCAATATTAGCATTAGGCATTAATTATTAATCCAACATTCCAATGCAAAACCGTGATGATGGTTGCTTATGGTATTCTATTGTTGTTTGATTTCATTCCGTGACACCATTCATCGTCTGGAGAAATCATCATAAAACACCCCCTGAATGATCCCAAACGTCACCCAAACCTACAAATCCCCATCCGCAGGGTTTCTGGGGGGGTCAACCCATCAGCTGGGATCATCCAACGCCGGCATCCACATAGACACCCACCGATGCCGTCTGGCACGTGGAGTGGATAGGGGGTTGCCCAAAAATAGGGGATACATGTCCTCCATTGGTATACCACAAAAATAGCAAATGTCATAGGGAAAAAATTGGGAAATGATGGTTAACCATCAAATTGTGGGGTGCTGTTTGTAATTTTCAGACACGCCAATCTTGGGATTCTCGGCAGTCGAGATGACTATAGTTGGGAGGACATACATAGCCCAATTCTTTCCCGTGCCAAACATCAAATGGCTCTGGGATTCTTCATGAAATGGCGGAATTGACTCTGGACTACCTGAGCTTGGACGAGTGTTTCATCTTGTGGTTGGGCAGAAGCTACAAGTGTGGAGCAAGGCGGAGCAGCATGCCTCATTTTTTGATTTGGATACTTGGATTAAGATTATGGATCTTGGACTACAGGACTATATACAGCATTCTGGATTCCCAAGCAATGGCTACAATATCTATAATCAGGATTTCCCATGCGGGTCTTTGTACCGCATGCTGGTTCCAAATTCAAAGACTGCGTGGGGATTCCAAGTTTCAAGTGGAGTATCACTTATCACCAATCAGAAACAAGGATGAAACATAACAGCGCGAATACAAAACAACAACAACAACAACAACAACAACAACAACAACAACAACAACAGCAACAACAGCAACAACAACAACAACAACAACAACCACAACAACCACAACAACCACAACAACCACAACAACCACAACAATATCCACAACAACCACAACAACCACAAGTGATACACAATACCGCGGGATGACCAAGTATAGTTGCACATAGAATTGCACAGCTGGACTTGAAGGGCTGGCCAGACCCTTCTTGGAGGATCATCCAACGGCGAAAGTAACTCTGGTGATCGGAAGTGGATTATTCCCTAAATAATTGGATTATAACATGTGATAACTATGCATGGTTACTAACCACTGGTAAGTAGAACATTTGGGACATGTTCTCTCCTGGAATGCTATCATACGAACCACATCTGCGCGCACACACAGCCGCGCTTTTTGCGTGGGGGTCGGCGCGAACGACGGTATGAACTCGTTGACGAGTGTGTAACAGAAAACGGCACGGAACTTGAAACTTTTTTCGGGAGCATCATTCGCTGTATAGATATAACTGCTCTGGAATGATCCCTGAAACTTATGTGGGCAGCTACTACCATCAGAAGTACAGTGGGTTGTGGGTTATGGACACTTTTCTCTGCAGACTTCAACGAGAATTCCAGTGTTCACTCTAAACAAATGCAGGGGAAAACAGCCCAGTGGTTGCAATAAATTGGCTCCAATCTATCAGTCATCCTAAGTGGGCTTCAACTAGGGAGAAATGCAAAACAAAAACTAATGAAACCGTGAATCCTGTGTGATACGACAACGGTAGCTGTAGACTGCCAAATGTATCTGTGGACTATCCGAGATTCCCAAAGGATAGTACCTTTTCCAACATCGAAAAACTGCATCAACCAGAGCTGGAGCATCCCCGCGTATTGCGTAGATCGACGCGTTACACTCAGCTTTGCGTTTGCGCTGAAAACTCTGCCAACAAAATGGTTGGTGAAGATGTTTCACGTTTCAAAAACGATAAACGAGGTACTATAACCATCTATAATCGTTGTAACCCAATCAACACGGTTCAACACGTTGCATGGCGAAAAATAAATCGGTAGTCTCTGCCGTGGAAGATCCGTGCCGCAGTTTTTTCACCCGTGCAAAGAGGTCGGGAAATTTGACAAGGACAATACGAGGACCAAAAAGGTATCTGATTGGTGGGTTCAATCCATTTGAAACATCAAATCAATTGAGATCATCCCAAGGAATGTTGACTGTTCAACAAATTGAAACCACCAGTCTCCGGGATGATCGAACTGAACTTGGACCATGTGGGGATCTGGGGCCCCTTCTCGTGATTTCTCGGGACTCAACGGGGATCTGCATTGGATACAGGTGATACAGCGGAAGTCGCTGAATTCTTGCTGGATTTCAACGGATCGAAAACTGGTTGTCGTGACAACTAAGTGGATTCAACACCTTTGTTGATTATGATTGTGACTCAAACTTCTGAAAAGCGGGACCCAGTTTTTGGATGGCCTCGGCCCTTCTTTCTCCATGACCAGAGTTGATCCATGTTCAAAATCTGCGTGGGTCATTTTATCGCCGGGTATAGCGGTATAGCGGATATAGCAACCCCCAAAAAGGTAGAACTTGGTAAAATCCTACTTCGATAATCTTAAATAGTGATAAAGTGGCTATTTACTTTTCTATCTTTTTGGTTGTTACTACAATACTCTGATATAGTTCATGTGTGAAAGCCGCGAAAAAGTTTCCCGACTTGAATCGATTGGTTGTGTGTTATACTTACCTCCATCTTTTGCAGTGTCACATGGATTTCAAAACAAAATGGGAACCCCAAAATCCAACCGAACACTTGATGGTCTATTTCCCAAATGCCAACGGCTGGTGTATCCCACCATTTATTCAGACTGTTTGTTCTGTCCAGATGACTTCCGAAGCATTTTTATCATATTCCTTTGACCCTGTGATAACGCGCATGTTTGGAATATTTCGGAATGTTTGGACACCATCCAGCAGTTATGGCGCTTTACCAGGTATTAGTCACTTATAACTCCATTTATGGAATGATAGCGCCATGTTATATATAATCAAAAAACGAAGCTGGGTTCTACTGTAGGGCTGTGGCGAGTTCCAGATCCGCATGATCTCAAATTCAGTATACGGCCGGATACGCCGGATCGCCCGGCCATGGTCCGGGAACGGGATGGAGACTATCCCTCGAAGGGCTCAGGACGTGCTGTTTTTTGCTGTGCCCAGTGTACCCATGGGATGCGCCCAAAAAGAAGCCTGAAATAGATCTCAAATACAGTAGGTGGGTCAGAAAAAAATGGTTGGTTTCACTATTGGAATTTGCGTGAGCCATCTGCGAATTTGCCATAATTTACCTACATTTATCTATATTTCATACGGCCATGTTGCATGGCTACAGCTGACAGACTGAAACAGAATCCTGCTGCCTACTCTCCTGGTAGTATTGGAAGGGGAAACCACGGGTTCTTCAGACTCGAAGCTCTCAGATATCTATCTATATAAATGAATAAATAAACATGGGGAGTGGGTTGTCTGAAAAGAAGGTACCCAAAAAAAATTGAGGGTTAGAAACCTCATTTTCCCTGCGAAAATTGCCATTTTGGGTATCCACAGGTTCCCTGTGCACTGCTGTTACCCAAGCCCCACGCTGAAGCATTGGAATGCCAAGGCTGTCTTGGGCGAAATCACCATCTGATCGCGCCAAATCGTCAAAGGGATCACTTGAGGGTGATCCAATCCCCGATTCAGTTCTCTCAGAAACACCTTGCCCTCCTGCCCAAGTTCATACAAATTCGGAAATGATGGCTGTGTCAAGCTGGGCTTGTCAATTGGCCGGGAGCAAGATCAACAAACTTCCCATTTACAACACGATCCACTGAGAGATACCACTCTGGTTGGGTCTGAAGCCACCAAGGGTGTTTTTCTTGGACAGTTTCACCCACCACAAAATGCAGATTACAATTGGATACAGGCTGAATTCCCAAAGTCGCCATCGTTTCCCCATGGTTTTTCAAGATTCAATTCTCGTTTTGGGGTATTTCGCCCAAGTAAAAAATTGGGTGGAAAAGGCGAGGCCGCGTGTCACGCGTGGCAGTGCTCAAAAGGTGGAGCAAGGGGTCATCCCGAGCCTCCCTTCAAGTGAATGGCGTTGTGAAATGGTGTGAAGACATCCGGGTTTATGGATATATGGGTGTATCTAAAAGGGTGGATATACCTCCAAAATGGTACTTGAATAGGAAACATGATGATAAACCCTTGGAAATTGGGGTCTGCTATTTTCAGATAAAATCATATGATAATGTCTGGCTGAAATATCGTAATTCACTAACTTGAAAGTGGTTGTTATATGCTGTTGTCATACGGCCATTTTGGGATGATTCCCCAAATTCTAACCGTCATTCCAGTGACGTCAGAGTGAGGTCAATATATAATGTATCAGATGATATCAGAAGATGAAAATGTATGGATCAAAAAAGGTTCAAACCATGGCGTACCAATGAACCTAAAAATGGTTGGTTGGTCATTTTTTGTATGAAAGAATCCGTTTTGTTCAAGAATTGTGACCAAAAAACGCAGATGGAGATATGTCTAGTCGAAGAAAGCTGACGGTTTCGCCGTGTCTCACTTGGGCACTGCTCCTCTACCTTCGCCCATACGACTTCAACTTGGTCCATGTCTTTGCAAACGCCACTGGGTTGTTTGGGAGGCACATGACTTTTGATTTATCTATATACATGCTTGCAAATTTACAACCCAATGGTGTTTGCAAAATTCAAAATGTATTCGCTTCACTGAGTTGTTCTGAATTCACAGGCAAAAGATAACGCATTTGCAATGCCTAGGTCATGGAAGCAAATCTGGACCTTTGAAGCCGTCTAGTCAACATTTATTTCAGCCAGCTGTGGCCGAAACTGAGCACATTTGGCTGCTGAGTTCTCCGCGAAAGAACTAGTAAAGTGAGGCAATCATTCCAGGTAGGGATAAGAGCAAAGAATATTTGAATATCAATTGATTCAGTTGTCAATACCATAATCATCAGTTGGGGGTTCTTCTAGTTGGTGGTATCAATTATTTGCAAAGAATATGTAATATGTGATACCATCAACCAGAAGATGACAGGTGTTTGCAACAAAAGCCTGAAACACACTGCTGCTCTCCGCTGAGTAGCCACTTCGCTTTACACATCCTGGCCTTCACAAATCACATAATCATCATGACTTTTGATAAATAAAAAAGAAACATGAGTCATACATAATATCGCATGTGTATATACATATACACAATTATACACATAAATATAGACCTTGATCATCATAATCATATAGATATATAATATATTACACATACTATGAATAATATTCAGCTACACTGGTTGATACTTTGATATCCATTTTTTCCAACAGAGATTGACAGGGCCTTTCCGTCTTGTATGGCTACGAATACATATCATACTATATAGCATGTTCCAGATCTCGGACCAAATCACGCCATTTGATGGCTTACTTTACGACTAGCAAACAATTAGGTGGTATATGTTTTTCTGGGCACATTCCACACTTGGCCGGAAATGACGAAACCGTGTTGGCATTTGTTGGCTATAGAGCCTTGTTGTTGCTTGCAAGCTCATGCTGTTGCCTGACAGATTCTATGATTTTGGTATTGAAATCTCGAGCAAATGGTGAGCTTCCCATCCTCCTTTTTTGCCGAGGAGAACTCAACAGCCAAGCATGTACCGTCATCAGTTCCTGGGGGAAGCAATGTAAGGTCAAAGGCCCGGTCTGTGGAAAGGCATGTTGCATGCTCCACTGCGTGGTTCAAGCACCGTTCCCAACCATTCTGCTTGTTAAGGGGTTGGCTTGGACAATGATAGATAGATATATAATATATCAAATCAGGTTGTTGTATGTCAAAATCTATAATACAATATAATATAATATCATATCATATCATATTACATTAGATTGTATTCTATCATTTGATATTCGATTAAATAGTATTTGATTATATCATATCGTATTTCATCATTTTACATATTGTATTACACTATATCATATCAAATCATATAATATCATATAATATCATACTATATCATATTATACTATAGTATAATGTATTAAGTTATACTGTATTGTATTACATCATATTATGTCATGACATATCATATTATACATATATATATTATTACCTCACACTACATTGTGTTTTATTACATTATACTATAATGATAATGTATTACATTATATAACTTGTATCACATTATATTGTACTATTACATTGTACTTTATTACGTTATAGTATTGTATCATATTGTACAAAATTATACTATGATATATTACATTGTGGCTTTACTATGTGTTAGTATGCTTTACTATGTTAAGTCGTATTATATCATTTCACATCACACATGACCTTAGTATAATGTAGAAATTTACGGTTTATTGTATCATATTATCATGTGCATATAGTATACATCTATTTCAATATGTATTATATCTATATATAATATATATTGCTGGGTTCAAGACAAAACGTCAGAATGTAAAAGGCAGAACGTCACGCATGCCATCAACAAACTGCATGCGGTGTGTAGCAACGGCGATGGCTGGTCAGCCAAACACTGTTCCTTCAAAAGAGTAAGTATAGGGTCCCCAAAAAGATATCGCTAGATTCATGATGCTTCCCCCTAATTTGCAGATTTCCAGCTTTTCTACCTTTCTCCATTACGAGTTGCTGTACCACAATCAATAAGTGAAGATCGGGAAATCATCCAACAATTCGTGGCATGTGACCCCAAAACTTGGATTGATTAACCCCCAAACATGGCCAGTCAATCTCTGACAAAAGTTTTAGACTTTAGATTCAATTGCAGCAGAGCACGTCCTCATCTACATTCTCCACATTGCAGATCCTTCACCGAACGTTGAAACACATCTGCTACTTCCCGGAACGGACACCCAGGTGGTGCGGCTTTGAAACGTGGAATCGGAGCAGCTGGAGTCGCGCCGAAAGCTGGCCAGCTGGTTCCGGCAGGTGATGTTTTGGGAACAACAAGATGGATGGGGGTTGAACCGAACTTTGAAGCAATGTTCAGCTACCCATTGGAGCGGATTTCGGACTTCTACCTTTGCTGTAAACTTTTGGGATTTGAACAACCCCCTCTACAGAGCTAGGCCACGGAACACCATGGGATTGAAGCTTCCAAAAGGGGAAGAGCGTCCTGTTTTGCCACGGGGCCAATAAACTTACTCAATCTTAAACCATGACTATTTTTGCCATTTGCTGTGCTTGTGAACCTTTCCTTGACAACTCATATGACTATATGACAACAAAAAACTACTCATGAACCAAATTCAACCAACATATCAAATACTCACTATGTAAGAAGATAAAACCTGAATCCTGTGGGAAATCCAATAATAAACCTAACATAACCTAACATTTGGGGATGGTATATACTATCCATTTATGGTGATTATGGGGACATTTGTTTATTGGCCTTGCTTCACCATGGAACGTCCCACATCACCAAAGGCCGTCTCAACAGCCCTTGTGAGCGGGACATTCCAGCCTCCGTCGCGACTGCTGCTGAGAGACGACCCTCTTTGTCCCGATCGCAGAGAGCTGGAGGGGTCGGAATTCCATAGGAAAACTGGGGTGGAAATCACTGATATTTATTAAAAAAATTGGGGAACCAACGAAAATTCGACGTAGGAGTATCGGGAAAAAAACAGAAGCAGATACACATCAATGATCATCAATGCACATATATCATATAGTCCTCTGCAGATACTAGTATATTTATATATAGCATATCATGGGGATGTAAGCTTCGAGAAGCTTGGGAAATGCTTGAGAGCACCGTGGATTTTTCGGGATCAATCGTGTCCGTGGACGTCCAACCACAATTCCGCCCAGCCAGCCACGATCCAAACGCCCATAACGATTGGGACAGAGGGTGTCAGAGAGCTTGGCATCGGCATGCGGCGTGTTCCGGTGGCAGGCCATATGTCGTCTTCTACGCGAGCGATGCACGCTAGCAGGCTACCTGATGTATAGATGCAAGGAAAGGCTGGTATGCAGAACAAGTGAGTACGGATGGTTGCAGCTCTGAAATAGGTTGAGAAGTGGAAGATAGCCATGTTTCCCTTCACTCAATATCAAATAGATTCAAATAGACTGTTCAAATCTGTTCAAGACTTCATTGGTGCCTGCCGAATTGGAGGGGAAACGTCACAATGCCAAGCGAAAAATATCAGGAATGGAAGCAGGAATGCTCGCAGGGGACTCGGGAATCTAGACCACTGAGCATGATTCAGATATTCATAGTATCCCCATTGCACAAGTCGATTGAAGGAAAAAATCACATACCCTTTGGTAATCAAACATGGCAATAGAAAATTCCCATTTCTATCATAGGGTTGGGAAACTCTGATTGTAGCTCCCTGGCTCCTCATGTAATAGGGCATACAGATACACCCAGTTCCGAACCGCTCCCTTCTTTCACCACTGAATCGATCTGTAGATGATTTTCCCGTTTAAATGCCCATTTAGAATCATTTAGGGGGATTTGCCAGCCAGCATGTTTGACTATCGGAGGGTACCCACATGTGTATACATATATAAATATGTGTATATATGTATATATATATATATATGTACATATTATCTCAAACCTGGGGTGTCCTGGTAGTCCTTGCTGTAAACTGTAAACCCCTCACGGGGGATATCTTAGGATATTTTCTGGTGGTTGAGGATGAAGTGATCATCACTTGTATAAGTAAGTCCATGTGCCAACCTGAAGAGCAACAGTTCTCACTTCAGAAAATTACCAAAAACTGGGCTTTGCCAGGCATCCAATTTTCACGCAGTGGCCTTTGTCCCCTCTTGCCTCACCCTGGGCCGAAAAAAAATCCGAAAGTCACATGCAGAAGTGGATGTGTCGAGCCTGGCAGGAGTCGTGAACACGACCACCCCGAAAAAGCAACGAAAATATGACGACAAGATGCTACAACTATATCTAAAGATAAGTAGGTCACACTTGAAAAACAGTGGTTAAACTTTATAAACAAGGTTGGGCCCACCCTGAAAGACGTACTGAAACCCTGCAAATCCATATTGCTTTTGGGATTCCACCTGTCAACTGTCAACAATGGGCCTGAGTAGATTTCTTTTAGGACTCTCAAAACACCAGGGTTGCCGAAGTAAACTCAGTTGGGAATACACTAAAGACGTGTCGTTCAGAGGAAAACAAAGAGGCCAGTTTGGTATATCTGCCATCATTTACCTATTGGTTGGTGCAGGTTGCCATGAATCAACCAGTGAAAATGGACGCCTTGGAATATCCAAAAGTCTTGCCAACTCAAAGGAGATCCAGAAAATGACAGCCGGCGTCGCAGTTTCACGGAGCTCTCAAATTCAGGCTATTTTTTCACTTATTTGAATACTATCTTGAATCCATTCGAACAATTGGGGAATTCAGTTTCGCCAAATCTGAAAAAAGGGAAGCCACCCCTCAAACCCAGCCTCGGCAAAGGTCAGTTCGGATGACCAATCGATTTTTCTAAAGGGTTTTGCGTCCAAATCTTTTTAGAAAACCAGGGGAAACTGGGAGAAACAAAGACAAACAAAACATGTATTGGATGGATGGATGAGATCGATGAGATCGATGAGATCGATGAGATCGATTAGATAGATTAGATAGATTAGGTAGAGTAGATAGATTAGATTATATAAGATAATATAAGATAATATAAGATAATAAAAGATAATATAAGATAATATAAGATGAGATAATGTAAGATAAGATAAGATAAGATAAAATAATATAAGATAGACACATTGACAGACAGATAGACAAATATATAGACAGATAGACAGATAGATGGGTAGATAGGTCGATAGATAGACAATGTTGAGCAGAAACGACCAAGAGTTCGGGGATCCCCTGTTTTGCTTTTGGCCCCTGAGAACAACTGATCTGTTTGCAGGTTTCCATGGGTATTTGTTGAGCTTCCGACTTTAATGTTCATATATGTTCATGACATTTACTGTACCCGTGCTGGCTACCGCATTGTGTAGATTTGTATCATACATTGTTGTACCAAGTATCCATGTGGGTTTGTTTCAAAACATAGTATCCCCTATATAAGTCCATCGGATCATAATCATGTTTCCTATTAAAATTGCTATTTGATATTATTTGATGCTATTTGGGGGTAAGGCCCCCAGACACTTCCAAATCATTTGACTATGATCATTGAAGATGTACCTGAATGTGGGATGTACCTCAATGCATTTGGAGGTCTTTTTACATCATCCCATTGCTAGGGGTATACCATGGTATACCCAATAATTAAGCCGAATTGGGGATGGTTTACTGTTGGATTTACCTCGTTATATATATCCTTTGCTTTTCAGTTACTCGGAATAGCAAACCAAGTAAAGGAGTATCTTATGCTTTCCTGCCACAGCCACCTCACACTTGACCAGTCTCACAGTCTCCAACGGACCCATGCGAAACTCTTGCACAAGCGTTCTGGAAAAAAAAACAGAAAAGTCAGGAACAGCCATCCTTCCAAAAAGACATAAAAACAAACAATACCCTAAAAACAAACAATACCCTAACAAGTAGTAACACTAATAACAATACCCTAACAAAAATAAACATGAACCATCCTCCCAAGCCCCAAAAACAAGGAAAGTCCAGCCCCAATCCCGTCATCCGTCGCCAAATCCTATGTCAAAGTCGTCAAAATCAGGGCCGAGAAACTGAGAAACGTCAATCATCTCCAAATTCCAGCAGCTCAAAACCTCCTGAACTTGTAGTCGTTGTGGTGGCTTCACTCAGGCACTCCTGAGCCGGGAGTCGTTCCGGCTCACAGGGCATGGTGTATATATGAGGTGTTATATACATGTATCACGTTTACGATATACATATACATATATGCATATGTAGAGATGTAGATATAATATCATATGATTATGTAATGATGTGCATACATAACGATGTATAATGGTACATATAACTATATATATATATATGTATTTTGACAGGACGTGCACGCATACAAATGTGTGGGTGTGTGTGGGTGTGCAGTAATGATAGAAGAGAAGAGGGGATGGAAGCTTCAAACTCTGGAACGTGATCCGATGTTAAATTTAGCAGATTTAAGTTAACGAATTTACATGGTGATCCACTGCATAGAAAAGTAGGCATGACCAACAATGACGGGCACACCTTGATATCGTCATGGATGCTATCATCGTCGACACATCCGGATTGTTGTTCGTGAAATTTGTAGAACATCATAAAATGATATAAAATAAGAAATCATACTTTTTCCTGCCGGCCAGGTTGAACGTCTATCATATCTATGGTTGCTTTCACATCGCCTTTTGATTCATATCCTAACATCTGGAAACCTCAACACGTTCCGATTGTCAGCATAAAATGAAAGGCCTGAAACTACATGAATCCTTTCAACCTCTTCCCCCAATCACTGGTTTTCTCACATTGTTTGCCTGGAATCCAGTCTTTGGTGGGTGAGAGTTCTGGCTATTCTATATTTCAAGGGCAAGATTCGATAACCAACTCAGGCTAATAAAACCCTTGTAACCCCAGGTCTGCAGCGAAATTGCCCATCGCTGCCAAATCAAGCATTCGGATTGCTAGCCAATTTTGGGGGGGTAAAGGGATTCCCACATGTTCCAATGATCATTCTTCAGATCCACCTATTTATAAGGTCTTGCAGGTGGCATCCACATGTTGGTCGTGCACCCTTGGAGCGATCTTTTGCGATCTTTTATGTCTCTGCTGAATTGCTTCTAACCCCTTTTCATGTCCAATTCTAGCGCTTGTAGTAACCCCGAAAAGATAGAAAAGTGAATTGTCAAATTCGAGTTTCACCAACTTCTATCTTTTTGGGGATTGCTACTTGGAGGATCATCCCACGAATCGCGAAATTCACCAGTTGCGAGGACCTTGGGGTGATCCTCCAGGTTTCCTAACTGGGGTTACAACCCATTTAGAAGTGGAATAACCCCACTAAGGGGATTTACTCACCAGGGATATTAACTATATGGCTGTGGGTCAAAATTGGATACCCTAATGACTGGATGGTTCATACATGTTAATACTAAACATAGACATCTCAATCTGTGGTCCCCTAGGTCTTTAATTTTGACCCATACCCATATCTATCAAGTAGCATCGTAATGGCATGATCCTCCAAGTAGTGTGATCTCTCCATCATTCCTGGTGTATCCTGGTCCCCCTCCGAACCTCGAGGTCCTCATCTTCCTCCTCTTCCTTGATGCAATCGCGGTCTCGCGAGGCCCTACGGCGCCACGCCCTACCCTTGGCGTCTGGCACCAATGCCTGGCGCGGAATCAGAGGGTCGTTGGAGGCATCATCCCTTGTTGTAACTGGTTAAGAACCACAGTTAGAAGCCGGTTACCCTCTGGGAAACTAACATAACTATGGGAAATCACCATTTCTAATGGGAAAATCCACTACAAATGGCCATTTTCAATAGCTATGTTAGTTCACCAGAGGGTATTCGGTTATTCATAACCACTTTCTAAGTGGGATGAGGGATATGAACATGTCGTGAAGATGACCCAGGTCCAGGATGTTTGAGTGTCATTTCTTCCATTTAAGGGGCAAAGTTTCATCAGCTTTCCTCCTGACGATGCTCAAATAGAGCGTTTTGTTGGCTTGCTTTGGTGGCGAACGATGGCGAATGGATTCCTGCGTGATTGTCTGCTAACAGGTCGGTCACTAAAGGATATCCACCAATCATCCATATGCGAAACTTGGACAGGGTAGAAAGTAGGTAGAGTAGGTCGTTTCTTTTAGCTTCCATGCGCTGGGCATAAAGTTCAAGGCCTAAAAACCACCATGCCTAGTTGAAAATCCTACAGGAAATGGTGATGTCCCAGCCCCAAAGTCACTCGCTGGCGCCTCTGCGCGAGCGAGTTCATCCTTTGCACTCCTGCTGCAACTGCAGGGAAGCGAGTCCGAGCTTGGTGATAGCAGTGGTTGGACCATTGCAAGACTACTTGGGCATCCCAGGCGTGGTAAGTTGGTAACCACATTGTACCCCACTTATAATATATAAATATATGGCTTACATCATGATTATACATAATTATACATTTATATATATATATACATTGATAATCATTTATACACATACATAGCTGATAAACCATTTACTAAGTGGGATGCACATCCAAGACTACATGCGTCCACTGGGATCATTTTTCCGAAGGATGGAAAGCGACATAACGGCCAAAGCCGACCAGAACAGGATCCCGGACAGGTTCCACCCTCTCGGTATCAATTGATCAAAATTGTCCGATATAAATGAGGAAATTGCTCCACAAAATTGATCAAAATTGCAAGTTTAATGGTGAAAATGATGATAAGCCATTGGACTTTGGGGGTTAGTTAATTCAAAACGGACAAAGATCTAGCCTCTGAACATCAGCTTTCAATGTGGCCGCCACCACGAATCACATGGATATGGATCAAAATCAAATATTCCAAGAGTGAACACAATCCACGCAGCCGGATGGTGGCAAAGGGCCAACCCTGGCAACCTGAAGCCAGAACCTCCTAATTGGTGTTGTATAGCTACAGCAGCTTGTACAGCTTACCTACAAACCAATGGCCGGCTATGGCTGGCTATGGTCCCATGCCTAGTTGGGTATGGATCAAAATTCAAAATAGATTAAAACAATTCAAAACAGGGAAAATCGATGAAAATCGACCATGTTATTTGCACAGAACTCTGGAACAAATACAGCCAAATGTTACACCATTGCTGGGACACACCTCCAGCCTACCATCTGTTGACCGCCGGTTGTGCCCGTTGCTCGCCTGACACTCGTATCTGATACCTGTCAGCGGCCCCAACGCTGCAAAATGTTCCAGTTCTTAGAATCGATTTGATCATGTCATCTCAATTTGGGAGTCTTTGGTGAACAAGCCACCTGCAAAGTGTTTCAATGAAAGGGTTGTTCAACAGGATGCAGTAGCCAAGCTAAGCGGGAACCCCCCAGAGCCACAACGGTGACCCAGGTGATCAGTAGTACCAGCTGGTGGTGCGAGTGGAATAAACTCTGGCATATCTGGCACCTGTGGATAAATCGCAAAAATGCACAAAAACGACTTATGTCTACAGTACATACTGGCAACCGCGGAAGTCACACCAAGTTTGTATGGGGGAGTGCTCTCCCCATGGAACTCCGCACACCAACATGTGAAAAACTTCATGCGTAGATTCAATTAGAAGGCTGTACACCTGCATGTTCCAAACATTTTTGGGCAATCATGATACTGAACGCAAGTTGGAGCGACTTTACCTGAAGCTTCCCCCAAGCTAATTGCAACATTCATCCAGAGTCGGAGCGACTTCAACAGGTGAGAGTATGTAGTATGTATATCCAATAGATATGCACAGTATACATACGATATACAGAGAAAGACAGGTAGAGAGAGAGAGAGAGATATATATATATATATACATATTATCCTTCAGAAACCAAAATAAAGATCAGAATCATAAACCACCAATAAGAAAATAACCCCCAATTTCTTTGGTGTCTGAGGCTGGCGGCCTTTGGCTTCATCATCTGAAGCACCTGGGGAAAAAAAAAAGGCCCTGGAGGGATTTGTCAACTTCGTCAACCCCAATGTTCAACTGAAACTGAGGGTAACTAAAGAGATTATTATTCAAGTGAATTAGACATTTTACTAAGGTTATTTAACTGAAGCTAGAAATCTGAGATGTAACCCCAACTGGGGGTGTGAACTGTTGACTAGTTGGGGAGGTTCCCACCCTGTAGCAATGATCCAAGACTCAAATGGTAGCCCCCCAATTCAACAGGTCAGGGGGTGTTTTGTCCGGCGTCGACGTTGCCAAAGTAGCTCACATCCCCAAAATGCTCAGAATAGGTCCCTGACAGTCCATGATGAAGTATTGTGCAATCCAGTCACTTGCTAAAGAGGGCTGTTGTGTTGCTCGAATGATGTAGAGATATCCCGAGTCGCTTCGAAGCATATCAACCGTGTAGTGTTGCAACCCAGTGATTATTGAGCGGGAAACAGCCAACATATGGGTGAAACCGGCTGCCACCAACAATGTGCTCAATAGGATTTGAAATCTTGATCTCAACAGCGCTATGATTGCACTCTGGCAGAAGCCACTTACGGTAGGTACAGTGTGGTACTGCACAATGGTACAGTAGTTCATTTGCCTTTGGATGCCCTCATTGTTTGTCCAATTACGACATGCCCGAGAACAGTGTTAGTAAGCATCCAAACCATGTCTGGCAAAATAATGCAAAACAGGGGCTTGTTTGTCTCAAAATATGGTCTTCCAATGGTGTTCCCATCATTTTTCCTATCAAAATATATTAGAGCTCTAATTTGGGGGCAAATTCTCCAATTTTTTGAACAATCTCAGGAAGGCCTGAAAAATAGTCAGCCCTTCCCACCTTGGAGCACAAGAAATTGGTCTTCATGGATGCCAGCTCCGCCTGAGTTGTCGCGTTCAAAACCCCCGCTTCGTGCGTGGTCCCGGAATACGCTGGTTGGTTGAGAGGGCTGGGATTCTCATTGTGGATGATAAGAACCCCCCATGTACCAGGGGGTCCAAAACCCTTTAAACAATAAATCCACCCCAGGGTTTTTCACTGCAAACAGTTTTAAAAAACACCATGTTTCTTCGTTGGAATCGTATCTGAATATAGGGGTGTGTCTGAAAACGATGTATGCCAAAATCCGACAGATTATCATCATTCTTCCTTTAAATTGCATTTTTTGTGGACATGTACCAGTAAAGGAGGAGTCACTTGCCTGCTTTCTTCTTGGTCCACTTTCCAATAATGATTTCCCTCCCATTAAAATTTAGGACTTTGGGTTCCGGGCTCAAGTGCCACGCAGAATTTTCACGTTTGCAGATTCAATGGTCAAACATACCACTTCATTTGCCCTTGTTTGACTTAAATCACTATTCAGTTTTGATGCTGAAAAAGCAACATCAACATTTGGATTTACAACTGACCATTCAATCCTTAAAAAAAAATACCATTCAAGTAGTGAACGAATAACATTCATCAAATTTGGGTGTAAGTTGGTTATACACCCATTCTATGTCCATTACATACCCATTATATCATATTAAATCCCCCCAATAATCACATTAGCGGGTTCACTGTGTTATAATTCCCATGATTGTCCCATTATTGACCCAGTATTCAAGTGAATACATCTCCATGCCCAGATGCAGAGCTCAGTCGCTCCAAGCAGTGCGCCAGCACGGCCATTTCACACCCTGCGGTGTGGCCGGCGTGGCAGTGTTGGTATAGAGATCATATCTTATAATATACTATATGTATGTCTGTATGTATATGTGAACAGAGTTGTGCTCATATTTTTTCTATGTTTCTGATATCTGGAATTGGTATGAGCACTGGAATTTCTTCAACATATTTGGGGTTTAGGGCTGAAATGATGACATCTCGGTTCTCGGCGCGCCTAGGGTTCCAGCCTGAGGCATGAGGAGGTCTGGGGTGAGGCGGGACGGGGGGAAGGGCTAGGGCTAGGGGCTGTGGGCGATGGGTGACTTTTTCAAGTCTACTCTTTACTCTACACTTTTTTCATCTTTTTCTACTGGAGTCTATTGGCGTCTATTGGAGTCTATTGGAGTAAGGGACAGCCCAGGTAAGGTATAGAATTGAGGGAACAAAAACGATGTTCAATGTGAAATCGGCCTCGGTTCATCAACACGGAACTTCTACCCTGCCTTTCTAAATCCTACTAGTCTTCAAAGCCATGGGCGAATTGATACCCATTGCTTCTCACCTTCTGGACCTCAAATGGGTGTGTCTGAAATTGGATGTGCCCCAAAATAACTCGAAAGAAGTAGCATTTCAATGGGAAAATGGAGACAAGCCATTGGATTTTGATTCAGAGGATAAGACAAACCCATACATTATTGTGGGATTGGCACCCCAATTCCCAGACAAACATCTCAACCAAGCCCCTTTAATGAGCACCCATGCCGGTACGGTCTGGACAGCCCCCAGGCGTTCGGATTGGCCCTGCGCTGGTTTTGTTCGAAGACCCCGGGCCAACATGTGGGCAAGCTGGATACGACCGAACCTGGCAAAATGATAAAGTATGATTAAGTTGGGGACATGGCCAAATGGATGGGATATAAGCCAGTATACCTGCAACTCTATGCATTGGATACATGTATATATTACCTAGAGACAACAACTGAAATGGCAACAGAACCTGAATCAAAGTGCGCGAATACTTGTTATCACCAACCTGAACAAATTGGCCCATAGAACTGGGGCCGCAATGCCTGCAGTTGCCGTACCTAGATCACTCTTCAGACCAAAATTATGGACTTGTTTAGAACGCAGCCCTATGTGATTCTTGCCGCAAAATTAAGGCTAGAATTCCCGGGAACAGACAAGAAACCACGTGGTTTCAGGATGCTTCAGGCAAGAATTTCTCACATGCGAGGATCTTGACTTCAGGCAAATTTTGGGCCTGAAACAAGTCGGGCAGAAACTCCCGTCGTTTTCCCCAAAAAAGTAGTGGGAAAATATCACCACGGAGAATACGAACCAGGGATCTAGCTGCATCTAGCTAAGGGCAATGAAAAAGCCACCCCTACATGATCTAAACTAAGAAATTGCACTGGACATGGCTGATCCTTGTATCACCTACAGTCAGGTCATCCAGGTCCATGGTCGAATTTCCTCAACCTACACAGGTCGGGCACCTAAACAACGCAGCGGCCTCCAAAAAGTGTGCGTCGTCACATGCAAGAACTCGATCACAGGAGCTTAAGAGTTGAGCTCCTTGACAACTGATGCGACCTTTCCTCAGGTAGCAACAGGGGCAACTGAGGAAAGGATCTGAGAAAATCAAATTAGATCTTGAAAAAGTGGAGCTACAGTTTCCAGAGTAATAAGTGGTACTTGTTCTAGACATTCTAGACCATATTGTTTTGAGAAATCGCATATGTCGGCACAGGAGAACTTTGCACAATGCTTCAATTCAAGCCGTTATGGCAATGGGGTGTCCAGAGTCCAGTGCTTCTTGGGTGTCTGAACTGGGACAAGGAACTTGAGAGCAATCTTCTACTGGTTGCTCGCTAGGGATCTCCTATACTGGATCATAATATTCCGCATAAACCAGTCAGTATTTGATCCCATCGTTGAACAAAAACCACCATAAATCGAGGAATATTTCATGTTTCACCCCACATTTTGTTCCTTATAGTCGTCCCTGTGTGCAAGCACGTGACTTCCGGCAAAAAAAATGCGACTTACCCAGGTGGCAGGGGAAGGGGAATGAGCAGCTAATTAGCAACTACAATATTAGCCCAAATATTTCTTAGACATGTATATGATATGTATATCCTCTCTAGGTATCAATATGTGTATGTATGTATGTATGTATGTATGTATGTATGTAGGTAGGTAGGTAGGTAGGTAGGTAGGTATGTAGGTATGTAGGTATGTAGGTATGTAGGTATGT
>BGPT01000089.1:454137-466637 GCA_003297045.1 Symbiodinium sp. clade C Y103
GAACCTGGGAACCGGTCGATCAGTATTTTGGCTGCTCCGACCTGCTCCGAGACCTTTACTATAGCTGAAGACCCCAAGCTTACGCTGTTGGGGAAAAACTGGCTGAGATTTCTCAGGCAATCAAACAGGAACTATAACAATTCGGAAAGATTGGGGCGCCTATGTGAGATCGGCAGCACAAGAGTGCGAACCATGACTGCCTGGCGGGGAGACAGCCGAAGGACCGACTGGGGGTAGCACCAACAAGGGATGTACCAAGGAGAATAGGACTACCCTCTGGTCTTTTTAACAAAGCTATGGAAAATAGCGCGTGTATAGATGATAGATGATAACTGACATATTCAAAATGGTGATTTTCCACTTCGCTACTTTAAACTACCAGAGGGTATAACTTTAAAAAACGCAGAGACTATCATCTACAATCTATCCAGCCAACCAGCATTGCAATAGAATCAAGCCACATAATTTCAATGTCTCTTGGTCGTTTTAACAATACAGACCTCAAAAGCTCAGTTTTTCAGGATGATACTTGGCCCTTTGTGTCATCCAAGTTGTCTCACCAACATCCAGGATCTCCCCTTGGTGTCGGACGTGTTGCCCCAGTCTAGCGAACAAACAATGGGAGCATCCAATGGGAACATCCAAAACAACTAGGCACTCTGTCGGTTGGTTTGCCAATGTGCTTGATTTCGACATGAAAACCATCATTGTGATAGAACTTAAAGCCATCTGGAAATCCTCTGAGTCTTTTGGAAGTACTCCCTGTTCCAGTATGTCTCAGCTACTCCCAAGGGTAGCTGAACGCACAACACCTCCCCAGCGAGAATGTCAAAACCCCAAGCCTTTGGGGTGTAGTTGGGGTTATTTTTCTGGGTATAACCATGGTAGTAACCACCATCTGTTGGGATATAATGTAATGTAATCCCTATAGTATTTATGGTTTGATATCTACTTAAAACTGGACTGCACCACCAAGTACTGCCAAGTATGCCCATATTGGAGGTGGAGTAGCGAACCATACTCCACAGAATCCGAGTACACCTGACATATTGCTGCGCAGCACCCCCCAAGACGTGAGCTCAAACTAACCCAAAAGCCTCAAGGACCGTGTGTGAAGGCCAACTCAGATTCTATGTAAATGGAGAGAGAAGAGAATGAAAATCATGAAAATCATGGAACGAAAATCGTATGTCCAAATATCGTGTGTAAATCAGATGTTGACTTGACGTACCTTTTGAGCAACCAAATTCATGCATGTATCTTAATTTGACAGGAATCCGGTGGAATGTGGTGTAAGGAACAGAGCTTTGAGCCAAGATGTTCCAGAGTCGCGAGCTGTGGATAGAAGATCCACGGTGTCAGCCCATTCCCAAAACATGCTCAACTGAGGGTTCATCTTCACAGCGTTTTTGGATCTTCTAGGATGAGTGGAAAGTCGAAATCACCTTTGAAACCACAAAGCATTGAACCGATTCTGGTGTAGCTAGGAGCTGTTCTGATGATGTTTGAATTGGACAACCAATGAATTGGGGAAGCATTGGAGCTCATTGTGACTGGTGGGGTCCACAGGTCAGTTCACAATCCCCAGAAATCAGGTCCTGCATTACTCCCACAAGAATCCATCATCCAGAAAGCATGATTTATCAATTACACATACTTGTGGTGTTTGGTAATCCCAACCATGAAATCAGATTTTTGCTGCTTGTATAATCCTTGATGAAAGAACCACATTGGAAGCGAAAAATAAAACATCATAAAACCACCTCACGGATGCTGTGGGAGTTACAGTAACAACCAGGGCTCAAAACCGCTGTTCCTCTGGATGATTTGCAGTTGGCCCGCTGATTGGCTGAGACCATGATGAATCAACGCCCCACAAAAAGCCTATCGTTCAGGAGATTCCGGATATGATGTAGATTGCTATGGCTCGGAGTCAGAAATCGCCAAGATTTGAGTACTGAGTGTCAAAACCTTCTATTTCCGAATCATCAAATTCTGGCAACAGAAAAATCTGCACATCAAAACCATGGTCTTTCCTATCACGTTTCCTGGAACCAAGTTTCCAGGAATGTTTTCCCACATCAACCCACATTTTTCGTTATCTAAGTTGGGATCAAAGTGTTCCGCTCATATAATGGGATTGTTGTATGAAACCAGGGATTGTAGTGGGAACCATATGAGCACTGTTCAAAACCCTTTTCTCGTCCCTTTTATCCTGGTTAGTTCGTAAGATTTCCCATATTGGTCAGTATAACTCCCGAAAGAATCATCAACCAACATCAGTCTTGAAATGGTTTGAACACTGCTCAAATGTCCTAGTCATAGTCCCCACTCAAAATCCCACAATAAATCCATATCCATCCCCCCCATCTATCCGTACCTCGGCAAAGGTCTCTTTGGTGGCTACCTGTCAGTCAGTCGCCCTGTTGTAACTGGGTTGTAACATTATAACATTTATCGAAACAGTTGTGTAGCAATGCAAAAAAATCCAAGTCTAATGTCGTGATATGTAATTAAGAAACATAGTTCCATTAGATAACGAGATGTAATGGGATAATGATGTAATAATGATATGAGAATGATGATATGACAGCAAGAATCATAGGATAATGATATGATAATGATAGGGACAATGAGATGGCATAAAACCCATGGTGATTCGGGTCTGTCTGAAAATGGGGGATACCTCAACAATGGCAATGCGGAAAAGGATGCGGAACCATCGAGTCCTGGGGTTTTCTCCGAAACAATCCATCCACAGAGAAGGGGCAGTATCATCAACCGCACAAGGGATGTAAATGGGTTCCATGGGGATGAGATCATACTTGGGGCTGCATCCTAGGAATAGTAAGTGGGTTATTGACCCATTAATCCTACTGGGGTATATCTTGGGCCCAGGGTTAAAATATTGTGGTTGTTGACATAGAATCCAATTCTTAGAATGGACGTCCCAGCACAAGCATGATGCCGTGTGAATCTGGAGGTTATGAAGGCGGAGATCAGCAACAGTAACGGGATGTAACCGGGAGATAGGGATGTAGCCAGCAAAATTGGATGTAGTGGCTTCAACCAGGGACACACAATCAACACCTACCCAATCAAACTGATGAAAACTGGGATCAACGTAGGTCATGATGGCCTATCTACTGTACAACATTCTACAACAGCGTGGGGAATGACAGGATGTCAGCGATGGATAGCAATAGAACATGAGGGCCGTGGAGAAGCCAAAACAATTTTAAGAATTAATCTTAAATATTGGTGGCTCAGTTAGAAAAGAAAATGCCAGTCTTAGTTGAATCTTGAATCCTCTACCAGGGATTCATAGTCTTGAAGTTCCATGTAAAGAGATACCCCTAGTCAGCGAGGGGGATCAGCTTTTCTTAACCCCATTTGCTTCAGAGGAGCACACCCTTCTTGGGCCTAATTCTGGGACGGGAGCCGAGTTCCGACTGTCCGACATGTCTTCTGGAGCGCCTTGACTCCGTTGGCCAGAGTGGTGACCACTACCAGTGCCTCACGGTGGCTGCAAGGCAAAAAGTTTGCAGTTCCAAGGAAGTTGAGAAGCAAAGTATAACACCTGATGGCCTGATGGAATTTCTCATTCAAATGGGCTCCCAACCAACGTTCGGAAAAGTACAAATCCATGGATTTGGACACTTCTGAACAGAGATACATCGACAAAGCAGCGCGGTGCTGTTCCGGTATGGATGGAGAGGTTGAAGGCGTTTCGGCTTCACCTTCCATTATGGACAGCTTCCAACCCTAGGTCAAATGTCGGCGCCTGGTTCCATGCCATTGGCTCGGCCAAGACCTGCGAAACATGCCTGGCCAAACCTGAGTGCAGTGCAGATAGTGCAGTGAGACCCACCGGAAAAAAAAAAAAAAAAAAAAACTTTTTTGGGCAAAAAAAGACTCTTCGATTGTTGATGGCACATTCCCAACTTGAGAAACCTCTTCACTGGCGCAAGGGATACAAAGTTATTGAGCCGTCCCCAATGTTGGACTGCGCGATTGTGCGCTCCAATTTCCATTTGCGACTCGGAAATGAATCGAGCAGCTTGGTCAACTCTGAGGGGCAGAAAATCAACACAACTGGACTTGATCGTCAGTTCTCACCATCATTTCAATGATTAGTTCAGGTTCGTAAGCCCATAGCACACAAAAATTACAAATGTCCTCAAAATTTAAGTAGCACGCCAGATTGTTGACGGTTTTGTATTGCTTTGAGCCGTGGTTTTCACTTAGTTTCGCCGTTTGCATTGCGAGCAATTTACCGAACCCAGCGCCCACATCAGTAGGAATCCCGACGGGGGCGAATAGCGCGAGACACGCGACCAAGCATCACGGCAAATCTAAGTGCCAACCTGCACACGTTTCCCGAGAAGAGGACACTCGAATCTCTGAAAACTCTTGGGTTATATGTTCCTCTCTATCTAAAGCTTGGGTGCCGAAATCCCTGAATTAGAAGATAGATGCACATAGGCAATCGAAAAAGTAGCACATCAGAGGTTAGAATGCATTGGTCTCCACTTCCCAAAGTATTTCATAGTATTTCCTCGGCATTGGTGTTTCGCAAAATGTCAGTTGCCCCAATCTGCCACATGGCAGGCAGAAATCCCTCTGGCTTTCGATGGCAGCCTATGCGGATGTAGACATTTGGGATGCCTATCTATATGTGCCATGGTCAAAACATGGTGAGGGATGGTCAATCCAATCCATCTTTTCACAATGGCACATATGAATACATATGCGGATGGGTCAAAATCGTGGTGCCAAAACTGGTGATTGTTAATGGTAAATTAACATAAACCAACCAATTATAGGGTTAATGAATTGAGCCATACCCATATGATTCTATATAAGCTATCCAAATGTTTGAAGCACTGAGAGAAGATCGAGGTGATAGTTCTGAAGACTTCACGACATTCACAACAGACCGCTGCCCACAGCTGTATTTGTTCACTTCCCACCCCAGTGCACCATTGATTGAAATCAAACGGCGAAACCATGATACCCTCACTATAGGTGGGATCCCACTCATTCATTGGCCTGTGTATGCGGAACAGCCGCTTGATGAGGTATGTGAGACGGATGGATTTTGGTTCAGATTGCACCAAATGTTGATAAAATGTCTGCCATGGTCATTCAACACTGGCTATTAACTGTTACAGATTATCACCACACAGGACAGCACTCTTGATGTCTCTGGTAAGAACTCAGTCATTGGTACATAGTACTTTCTACATATTGCTACGGTGGCTCTCAGTTGTCTATCAAATACTTCCACCATCTTCCACCAACACAGACCCGGCTCGAATCGTCAATGCGGAATTCGTAGTCTTCCACCAGCACTTGGAGGATCATCCCACTGAGCAAATGGCGAATAACCATATGAATAAGCCAGTGTTATAAGTATATCATACTATATCTATATGGGATAAGTCCACTTAGGGGGCTTACTAACTAGGCTTATTCAAAACACCACCTACGATTCGTGGAGTGATCCTCCAAGCAGGGTCTACATCTCCCACCTTCGCAGTGGATCAGAACAGGTGGCACGAGCTGAGCCAAGAAAAACCAGCCAAGACGACGGAAGCATGGCCAGTTTGTACCCGGCAGTGCATGGACACTTCCAAGAGTCCAAAAAAACAACTTCGAAGTTGGGAATTGCTCTAGGTCTAAGTTGTTGCACCTGGGAAAGCGGCACATAAGAACTCAAAATCGTGAGTGTGAGCTTGAGGGGGATCAGACCTTTGGGGTGTGGGCAAAAACGCAGGGAAGTTGCAAGAACTCCTGATGATGATCGAAGGCACTGCCATAATGATCATCATCATCGTCGTCGTCGTCGTCGTCGTCGTCATCATCATCATCATCATCATCATCATCATCATCATGCAATGAAAGAAGGGAAATCTCTTTACGCAAGAATGCAAAAAGACGCAAATATCAATCGTCCAAACCAGCTGTTGACGACCATCCCTTTGTGATCGCCGAGCTCGGTGTCGCAGTCGGTAACCCATCAATCATCCAATGCCAGCCGATGGCCATTGGATGTTTGGACCTCCACGCATTAAAATAGTGCCATATTTGCTGAACCTGGCTGTACCAGGCTTGAGAAATCATCAACAAACATGGGCCATAGAAACAGGATGAAACAGGGACATGTTTGACATGTTTGTAGAATCAACAGATATGGGTGATATATGGCCAATTTACCAGTCCTTTTGAGGGTATGTGTTTTCCTCAGTTCTTCAGTGATCCGATCATCAGGAGTTCGCGTGTGTTGTGGATATGGTGGAGATGATTAGTAGGTTCGCATCGCAACAATAGGGTACCTTGGCAACACGTTTTTTTGACCCTGTGGGTACCCTATGGATCCCTGTGGGCTACATCCCAAAAACGACCTAAGTTTGGGGTCCTCACTTTTGACCCACAGCTCATGGGGGAAGCATTCCAATTGCCCAGTTTGCAGAATCCGTGGATGTCTGTTGGATTTATTTCACTGAGATCTTCCCTGAAGTTTCTATAGTTTGCCTTGGATTCTTCCCCAATATGGTTTTTTCTGAAAATAGCGCCCCTCAACTCATCTCATGGTTTTGATATGTCCCATTGAAATTGCCGTAAATTGTGGGTATCCACCTTTTTTCTTGACAAACCCAAATTAGCTTCTTGATTCTTGATCGTTCTTGGCTATATCTCATTGCATCTCACTATATCGACACTAACTTAGTTTAAAGATCTTTAAAGATCTTTAAAGTTACTATCCTCTGTGTATCCTCATTACAAAGTTGGAGGTTGAAGCACTGCTAAAATATGCAGCCGGCTTGGCTTGGCCCAGCCAGCAGTGACAAACTGCACGGATGACCATTGAAACTGGGATGTACAGTACGGTGTACCTAAAAACTGCCACTTTTTGGGGGGGAAAATGATGATGAAGCTGATGAAGCATTATTTTTTTGGGATACCCCATTTTCAGACAAAGCCATCTGATTCTTTTGCAGCCAGTCCTCAAAGAGTTGTCTTTCAGAGCAGTTGAAACCAAAAACAGCGACCTTTGAGACTCAGTCGTAAAATTGAACAGGAATCTTATTGGATCCAACACTGCTTGAAACGGCGAAAATGGCCCCGGCAATGGACATCTGATGTATTTCAGGACAAAAGAACAAATGGCCAAATGGCACCCTCTGGTAAATTAACATAGCTATGGAAAATTGCCCATTTACTTGGATGATTCATCATGATTTACCTATCTAAAATGTGATCTTCTATGGCTATGTGTCCATATTGTTCAAACTGTGAAACAACCCAGTGCAGCTATTGAAGGTCCCATTGCTTTGATGGTCATCCAGTCACACCGTCTGAAACCGCTGTGCCCGTGCGCATGCACCCATGGCAGCACCGATACCTTAGAGCATAGCCAAGTTTTGATGTACCGACATACCGGTTGACGCTACATTCACCAGTTCCAAACATTTAAAACAAATTATCAAAGGTACCTTCTGAGTAGATATTGGTCAGCAATCCCCTCTAGTAAATTTGATACAACGGGATGTGTCATTGCACAACCTCCAAGGTGCGTCTCAGTCCCTGTTTACCCTTACCCAAACGACATGCTGTTGGGGCCCAATTTTTTACTGCAACATCCAAGAACAAGAGTTGAAACTCCCATCTGGATTTGTTCAAAAGAGAAAATGTGGTTTGCAGACTTGCAGTTGCAATTTGCAACTGACATGAAGGCAAGATCGCGCAACTCGCTTAAAGAGGATTATACAATTACGCCATATTACGCCCATGTTTTTCTGCAATGAGTTGATAACCGCACTTTCCATCCATGACAGTTTGGATGCCCAAACTGAGGCTAGCTGAATAACACCTAAATCAGGTCCAACAAACCATTGCTATCCAACAGGGGTCCATTTGCTGGCCGGAGCACTGACGGTGTCTGCCTCTTGGAAGGAAAGGAGCTGCAAGGCACGCCTGGTGAGCACCAATCCCACAACAGTTGGAATCGCCCATGGTCAGACATGTTCAAAGAACGTGATCCTCCCAATTCCCAGCCCAATTTATCCATCATTACGTGTCACCTTCGCTCACTTTGGGGTTGATTCAAAGCCGCCAGCTGACTTGGCTGCGCGAAGAAACTGTACTGTCACCTACATAGATACATAGATAGCTAGATAGATAGATAGATAGAGATAAAGAAAGATAGACAGACAGAAAGGTAGATAGATAGAAAGACAGATAGATAGATAGATCGATGGATGGGTAGGATGGATAGGATGGATAGGGTGGGTGGATGGATGCACGGATGGATGGATGGATGGATGGATGGATGGATGGATAGATAGATAGATAGCCAGATAGCTAGATAGCTAGATAGCTAGAAAGAAAGAAAGATTGATAGAAAGATAAATAGATAGAGAGAGATATATAGCTGGATGGAGAGAGAGAGAGAGAGAGAGAGAGAGGTAGATAGATATATAGATAGAAAGGTGGATAGATGGATGGATGGATAGATAGAGAGAGAGAGAGGGAGACATAGCTAGATAGGTAGATAGCTAGATAGATAGATAGATAGATGGCTAGATAGATAGGTGGATAGATAGATAGATAGATAGATATAGATAGATAGATAGATAGATAGATTGATTGATTGATTGATAGATTAGGTAGGTAGGTAGGTAGGTAGATAGGTAGGTACGTAGAGACATAGATAGATATATAGATAGATAGATAGATAGATAGATAGCTAGAAAAAATAAAGATAGATAGATAGATAGATAGGTCGATAGCTAGATAGCTAGAAAAAATAAAGATAGATAGGTAGATAGGTAGATAGGTAGGTAGGTAGATAGGTAGGTACGTAGAGACATAGATAGATAGATAGATAGATAGATAGATAGAGAGATAGATAGATAGGTAGGTAGGTAGGTAGGTAGGGAGATAGATAGATAGGCAGATAGATCGAGAGAACAGATAGGATAGATAGGCTAGATAGGCTAGATAGCATGATAAGTAGATAATTAGATAGGATAGAGAGGATCGGTAGGTAGGAGACTCCTTAAACCATGCCCTATGAAGGATGCCAATGATGCAGAGGATGGGGAATCTGACGACGTCCCCGGGGGGGATCGAGCCAAGGCCAAACTGCTTGTGAACCCGGTAGCCGGGGGGGGGGTATAACTCATGAAGTTTCATGGGATTGGAGATTCCAGGCCCCCCAATACCTTGCTAAAGCAAGAGGGACTTCAGCTAGCAAAAGCTAGCNTATAACTCATGAAGTTTCATGGGATTGGAGATTCCAGGCCCCCCAATACCTTGCTAAAGCAAGAGGGACTTCAGCTAGCAAAAGCTAGCTTTCGTGACATTTTTTGCCATAAAAATGGTGCACTATTTGGCATTTTAACAAACATATTTAAAAAAATCTGTCTTCTGTGCTTACTGATAGTGACACTCACGCTAACAATCATTGCCACCTGTTCCTGCCAGCCCTGCTCTGAGGTGAAATCCGCGCCTCCAAAACCCACGTTTTTCGCAAGCACCAAGTGCCGCACCTGGGGTGTGTCCGTTAGGGCGTCTGTCCAACCTTGGCAATTCAATCTTGGATGCGTGTGCATGGGATTTTGTGACCTCCCGTTAAGTGTCATCACGCTACGTTGCATATTCAACCCAACATGCACCAGGACATGTCCTATTGCGCATGTCCACCTGCGCTTTCATAAGTGCGACGTGCCTCTTTCGAAACTTGGGGAAACCAAAACCAAACAACTTCAATATTCAACGTGGGGAAATGGTCTTGAAGCATGGAATTCTCGGCACTTCCCCACAGCGGCCTGTTAAAACCAGATGGCTCCGGGCTCCAGCCGCTCCCGCCCCAGCGCAATTCGTAGCAACGCTGCGCGCGCTGCGCGCCAAGTGCAGACTGCCTTGCCATGCCACCTGAAGAATTTGGTAGAAAACCCGTGTGCTGAACAGCGTGCCATTGCTGCGTCAACGCCCGTGTCTTAGCCCAAGAATCACAGAACATCCTCGACGAGGCATCGCCTACTCTGCTGCGTTCCCAACCGCACGGTTCAAACTACGCGCAGGCCAACGCTTGCCTAAAATGGGCGCAGCGCCGCGCCTGCCAGCTATTCGGGCGCTCGGGAGCTCGAGGGCACCAGCGTATGTGGCTGCGATGTTTCCGCCTGCGCGCCACAGGTTTCACCAAACCACCCCATCAAATGGGCAACACACTGATCCCCTCGCAGTCGCTTGTCGTTCCAAACGTCCCCAATTCCAGCAACACATGATCTTGTTGCAAGTGGTCTTGGAGGCAAGAAGTAATCTTCCGACGGCTTGCCTTCGAAGATCTGCTATGTTGGCCAATTACATGGTTCGGTAGAATGGACTAGAGGAATGACAATTTGCGGCCTTCCAGCGGTTTGATGCGTGAGAACTGCCCGCTCTGACACGGTAGGCCATGCTATTTCGTTGTTATTGGTAGGAACTCGCCCCCCCCCCCACAGGGCCACATTCCGACATAACCCAGAATCCTCCTACAAGTATGCATGGCTTACCATGTGCAAAAAAACAAGTGCCACACACGATTCCAAATCAACCCTTCCATGGTAGACAAAGCAGAGGCCTCGAAGACAGATGATTGATCATCACGAATCCCATTGCAAATGCTTAGCTGACCTACAGAAACCACGAAGATGCAACGACGCAAGCTAGTTTGCAACAGCATTCAGGTGAGCCAATCCTGAAAGGTGTCTCAAGTCTGATCAAGGTCCCATCTTGTGGGAATGACCTGAGGATCCATCTATACCAATGAGATAACAATGAGTACATAAAGATACATAAAGTGGATATGTGGATACCCTAAACTTTGGAGTCAATGCCCCAGGCGGCGAGAGCCTTGGTCTCCACCAAACGGCCTCCCACTGATGTCCGTCCAAGGCAGAAAACAAGTAGTCTGTCACAATGATTGCAGCCCGATCATGAAGGGTCACATACCATATGTCTGGAACTTTCCAACCATAGTGACCAACCAGACATTTCCGAAGTATCCCTGGGTCGCCATCGTTGCTCCCCAAAATCGAAATAAACATCATCCGTTCAATCAGTCTGATATCGAAGACGAAGAGGGTAGAAGAGAATGAATCTGCCACCTGAAACCACTCACCAACTAGTCCAGTCCCCCTATTTTCAAAAAAATATGGTTCATGGTCCAAATATGTGCAAATCCCGTACTACAACATGGTCTATGGAGGCTGCTTAAGAGAAGGGGGATGCGATGACATGATCGAAATGTATTCACCTCTACAGCACAGCAAGTATTTCCCCATCTCACTATGAACGAACGGTCAACCACAATTCTGTTGACCATGACATATGGCCAAGTGCTCACTAGAGTCACTAACCAACAATTTGGATTGCAACCCTTCCAATACCAGGTAAATGGCCGACCTGCTATGGCTCAAAGTTGTTCACTACGAAAATTGATCGCTATTGGCCGCTATGAACGTTGGAAAATTCGTCGTTGCAGAAGTGTGCCCTTTGGTAGCTCATGCATCTGATCCTCAAATTGGCAACTGAAAAACATCGAGCAGGTCCTATATACTCAAAAGATCTCAAAAGTACCAAACTCAATGGGTTCCAGCTTTCAAAGTCTTGAAACGCCCGCAATCCAAAAATTGAATCCAAAAAGTCAGAGAAGTAGCAGAAACGACCAAAGGCGGGGGCACGTTCCCCAAAGTTGGACCATTCATCCCATTATCATCCCATGATCATCCCATTATCATCCCATTATCATCCCATTATAATCCCATTATCATCCCATTATCCCATTATCCCATTATCCCATTATATAATCAGTCCTATTACAGTAATTGGTTCAATCCCAAGTTAATATCTAATGGATGTTAATGGTCTTATTCGTTAATTCGTGCCTTCCCATTGTTGTTTCACTATGCATCCCACTATAATCCCATTGTCAACCCCAAGTCAAATCCCAAATGTGCCAAACAAATCACTAATGCGAATAATGGTACATCTTCCCAACAATGGGTTTTGATATTCCTCCATTAATAACTCAAGTTAAATCTCTATTTTCGGGATATGCCATCATAAAAAAATGCAATATTGTTGGATCATCAATCAAACCCAAGTTAATTTTCATGCATCATTCCCAATATTTAATGGGAATCCAATATAGCTATTGAAAACATAAAATTCTAAATTGCTATCCAATGATATCTATGGTATGTTACCCTGGGTTATTGCAGTATATGGAGAATAATAACCATAATACAGCATATGATTCCCCAAGATTTTCCAGCTTATCGCATTGATGGCCTCTGCACAGCTCGCAGCCACCATCCCCTGGTAAGTCAGATCCAGGTGGCCCAGCCTGTGCCGTCGGATCGCGGGCTAGAAGCTTGGGTGTTTTTGTGAGAATATATGGAAACATATGGAAAAATATGGAAAAACTGTAAGCTATATGGAGATATATT
>BGPT01000089.1:471637-479514 GCA_003297045.1 Symbiodinium sp. clade C Y103
TACCCCACTGATTATAGATTGAATATATGGGTTGTGAACCACTAGCTCATTAACATGCACCCCCAAGTGGTAAATAGCCTATTCGTTCAGATCCACTATGTGCCATCCATACTTAGTGATGTCCATCCATCATTGGTTCATACATCATTCAGGAAATTGCTGCTCATCATATCCTCGTCTGGTGGTTTTCCTACTGGGGATTTGCAGGCAGCCATGTTTGTTCGCTTGAGGTGCTTCATCAAGGGTCCATGTTGCATATATTTGGGAATGCATTCAAATCCCAGGTGTTAAGCTGTTCACAGCAGAGAATGGATAGAAAAGCATGGATGTTTACACCCAAAACAAAGAACTGGTGTTGACCCATCCCCATGTAGCTTTGTTTGAAAGTAGGGTGCCCCAAAGTCTCACGCTCTATCATAATCTTCAAGTATCAGTATCACATTGTTGGCTTCATTCCATTCCAAAAAAACGTTTTTTAGGTTTGGTTTGCAAAAAAAGCCGCCAAAGGCTGTTTCGCATCAAAAGCCCGGGCCAAATATGCTTGGAGTTTGTTCCTCCCACATTTCACCAGAAACAGAGAAATACGTTTCACCAACTTGGATTTGTTTAATCGATTCCCCTAATCGATTCCCCAGTCCTTGTGGCTTTCCCAGTGGGAAAATCCGCCATCCAAATCATCGGCAAACCACAAATCCAGGCATCAACAATCCCATCAAGATTTGCCAATGCATGTCCATTCTGGTACCTCAAATCCAGGATTTCCCATTGGTTTCCCCCAGTTTTCTGCCTTGAAAATCGCCCCCCTTCAGTCATCTCTATCTCTGGCGCCAGGACTCCGTTGACAACGCGCCATGGCGCTGTGGAAACACGCAGCATCTGCCACTGTGGTCATGGTCGCCAGGAGAAGGGCTGCTTGGCGCCAGGATAACCTGTAGCCCAATGTAATCTGGGTAGAAAATTCATGAAAATTCCACCAGTTAGATGGGATGAAGTGAGGATTGGACTCATAGATTGTTCAGGAGTTGTTGATCGAAGGACATTCCCTCCATTTATCGTGGAAACAAGGGACCTAGATGAAATGCATCTCAGAAATTTTGGGTGTGTAGGTAAATGTCTACATAAATGCCGATGATACAGAAATGTACATGCGTGTGTATATATCTACATATACATCATGCATGCGTGTATGTATCTATACAGGGCATATACGGTATGTGCATATGTAAAGGCAAATGTGTACATATTGCCTGCATGTAGACAATATGCTTCTTTGACAGATGGAATGATGTATATACATATATGTAGTCGTTGTATCACATGTATAATCATGTATAAAATAAATGATATGTACACTTAATTACAAATACATACATACGAATACATATCAAGTGCTAACAAATGCGCAATATGAATGCAAATGACATTCCATGAGGGGAAGCAACCGTGTTTCCTTGAAAGATGTCATTGAACTACTGAGGCTTCAACCTCACATGAAAGATCCGAAACATGAAGCCATCATGAACATGTCTGCAAACCCATGCAACTCCCGATTCTCACCGTTCCAGCACAACTTTTGTCTCAGTGAAAACAGCGCAGCTGCATGAAACAGTCGCACGTGCAATATTGTACAATGTTTGCGCGACCCTCCCACGTTCCTCACTGCATCACAAGATGTCGCCGAATGTTGTCCGCGAAGACTTAGAATTCGTCGCCATACCCTTCTTCTTCTCCCTCACCTTATTATGAAGAGCATTCGCAGCACAGAAAATGATCAACAAAATGACTGTAGAGAAACAGGATACTATCTTTGAAAAGTGAATGCAACTTATATCTGTATGCATGTATATACACATGTATTCGGATACAAGGCCTGCCTTCGGCTGTCTCGATGCCGACCTCTTCATAGTCTTTCCTCGGGTCGAAGCGGTATCCATGGATATGCATCATGAGCATCTTCAATTCAAAGCCATGGAAATAGCATCCTTCCAGCAATTTGAGAAAGTTGATCTGTTTCTTCAAAAAAAAAGAACACTGAAACCTGCTTCCACCCAAAGTCTCAGATGGTATCACTTTTGGCCATGTGTAAGCGAAAGTAAGACTGCTTTCAACCTACAGCTTGGTTGTGAGATGCTGGTGCAAACATGTGCAAACCAATTCATGGGCAGCTTCAAAGCACGGACTTTCCAAACCCATCTGAGTGTCTGGAAATGAGGTATTTATACATATGTACCCAAAAATATCATTTAAGGTGGCGGAAGATGATGACGAACCACTGCATATTCATGCTTTTCACATCATTTTCAGCCACTAAACCCATCATGAATGATGAACTAACCACTGAATTTAGGGGTACTGGGCCAGATTGTCGGCAACCAAAGGTCTCGAGCGCCGCCAAATCCTCACGTGCTTCAGAGAACTCGCCCTCTTCCATGCCCTCGCCGACATAGTGATGGACGAAGGCTCTCTTGCTATACCTTTTTTGAGCCGGGCCGGTGTCGCTTCTGATTTTTTCTTGTGTTGAGCAAAGTGGGTGAATGATGGTTAATACGAATATATAATGTATGATATACATATATATACATCAATTATTAATGTATATACACACAATGATATCATATTATATCATGTACCAGCAAAAGTGGGGCTTCAACCACCATTCTGTGCAGAAATCTGTGATACCAACCACCAAACCCGGATGGAAAGTAAGGCGGTGCAGCCGCTGCTAATTCTCTTCCGTTTGGGGATGTTCACAAAACCTCGTGCCGGTGGTTTGACACATACATGAATCATATTTACATATAATATATATATATATACCATGTATCATATATATCATGTATCATCTATATCATGTATCATATATATCATGTATCATCTATATCATGTATCATATATATCATGTATCATATATATCATGTATCATATATCATGTATCATATATCATGTATCATATATCATGTATCGTATATCATGTATCATATATCATGTATCATATATCATGCATCATATGTATATAATAAAATATGTCATAAGCCTCAAAAAGATAGAAATGTATAAAGTTCTACTAAAATGGTGATGCACTGCTTGCTGTTCTATATGTTCAATTATTTTCAGGGTTATTGTGTATATATATATATATACATATACACACACATTTCCATACTATATCCAAGGTGCATGAGGTCGAATTTGTGATCAATGCGAGAGAAGACCTCTGCGATGGCCTTGGCTGCAACTGATCTGCACATGGAACCTACAAATGTCCCTGGAAGTAGAGACACAATCAACCTATCATATGCTTGGGAAACTCTGATCGTAGCTCCAACTGGCTCCCTATGGAAATAGGGAATATGGAAGGTATCGCTGACTCCTTGGCTCACCCCTCACCACTAGATCTAGTACAAGGCTAGACTTTGCAGTCGCACAAATCAAGATCAAGTTGCACTACTAAAACGGATAAAAGTGGTTGTGTCAAAATGAGGGGCAAGCCGTTGAGCCATGTCACAGTGTTACGAGCAGGAAAAACCATCCAATCCGAGATGAAAAAAGAAAAATTATATATAGAAACACAAAAAAAGGATAAAATGGTTGCCACCATTTTAGGATTGGATTTTGCCACATTCTTTTTTTGGTGGTAATCATATATTAAATCATCAGCAGAAAAGATCTGACTTCTGCAAGTTCCAGCGCCAAGTCACGGTAGAGTTGGAGATCATGCAGCAAGCACGCATCACCTTGGCCAAATCTCCTCCAGGAACCACCTGAGATTTTTCAGACATTGCCCGGCATTGATTTCCCAGGTCTGGATGTGTCTAAAAATGGGAAAAATGGCAGGATAGGAATTGTAAGCGGCAAAATTGTGATACACCAGTGGATTTTTGCATAGCCTCTTTCGCATTGGGAAAATGGGCGACAATCGACAAGCAAAACCCAGAGGCAGTGGGTGGTTGATAGTTGATGCCACACTTGAAGCCAGTGGGGCACCAATCCACGAACTGGATGGTACGCTTGGTCTTGATGGTGGCCACTGCCGCGTTCACATCCTTTGATGTCCTTGCGGTTGATTTATGTCTATTTATGGGTAGTAATTTGGACATATCAAAAATAGGATTGCCTCAAATCGCTGATTTGGCCCAAACCGCTTTTTGACTGTGTTCAAGGCGTTTCCAGGCAATGAACCACATGTCCCACGTATTGGGGGCACGCTGGAGTCCATGATTGCGCTCCTCACACCCCCTGGAAAGGTTCAAGCTTTCTAGTGGGGTGCCTAGCGTGCATCATTCCGAAGATACAAAGTCGTCTTCTTGATCCTAGCAGTTTGACTGCATTTTCAAAAACACTGTCAGCAATCCCATCCCCCAAAGCATGAAGCGTCCGAAACACGTGTGCGATCCCAAAACGCAGTTGTAAAGATAGATATCACTAGATACACCCCCCCAATAATTTAAAAACCCAGGGAATGATGATAAATAACATTAAATACCTAACTAATGTTCTATCCCACAACAATCAAAACCAGGGTTTGTTCACTGCGGGGTTGCTTATTGGAAGGGATTGCATGACCAGGCCAAGTTGCCACGGTACATCATGCAGCAGGCCATGTACTTTCCTGGGAGCGTCAGGCGTTTTTAGCTGGTGAGTCTTGGCAGTAAATCTCTGAAATTGAGCATTTAGCTCATCATGAAACTTGAATTGAAAACAAGGTGACAAAAATAGTTTGACAAATGACTTTCCTGGTTCTGTTCAATATCATTAGCGTTCATTTTTTGTGTTTCCATCATGTTTAGGACTTACACAAAGATATGTGAAATCAACCCAGTTTCCATGGCGTGGATCGCACTTCACCATCATCGAGGCTGGCTCGAAGACAGACATGGTGATCTCTGCCACAGAGAGCTGCTCATGGTAGGCCTTCTCCGCAGAGATGACCGGAGCATAGGAGGTCAACATGAAGTGGATGCGCGGATAAGGAACCAAATTGGTTTGGAACCTCAGCATAAGTGTGTGTTGTTGAAGAACGACAGGGTGCCGAGAAAAAAATTCAAGCCCTGGATGCTCGGAAATCACAATATTCATCTGCTGGACTGCAGAAAGGCTTCATAGCGCAAGGCTACTCTTAGAACGACAGGGTGCCGAGAAAAAAAATCAAGCCCTGGACGCTCGGAAATCACAATATTCATCTGCTGGACTGCAAAAAGGCTTCGTAGCGCAAGGCTACTCTTGAAGCCATCAAGGTCACTTCCCTCAGCATAAGTGTGTGTGTGTGTTATTGAAGAACGACAGGGGTGTGTTGGTGTTGAAGAACGACAGGGTGCCAAGAAAAAGATTTCAAGCCCTGGACGCGCAGAAGTCACAAACTCATGAGCTTGACTACAAAAAGGCTTCGTAGCGCAATGCCACTCGGGAAGCTCAGCATAAGTGTTGGTTGATTGGTGTTGAAGAACGACAGGGTGCCGAGGACCACCAGAATTAGGGCCGTCACCCAAGTGTTGCAGGGTGCTGCAGGCAACAAAGAGAGCGGCAACAAAACAACGCATTTCCCCAACGAAAGATCAATCAAAGATGCTCTGTGAAAAAAAAAGTAGATTGAGCAAATCCAAGGCACTCAGTGATGTCAACGTTCAAGGCTCCATCGAAACCTGGTTGTTTGTGCTAGTCCACACACAGCTTTGCCATCCGAACAATTTTTTTGTGCAAATATGTGCAAATACAAATTATAGACAGATGGATTCATTGAACAGTCAAGCTGCGGAGAGAAGCAGTCAAACTCGAAATGATCTGGGCGATCAGTCGGTTCAAATTGGTGTAGGTTGGTCGTTCGATGTCCAGGTTGCGGCGACAAATGTCGTAGAGTGCTTCGTTGTCGTACATGATGGTCACGTCAGTGTGCTCCAACAACGAATGCACACACAATACCTTGCTTGTCAAATTCAAAGTATATGTACGATACATATGTAATAAAGTTGAAACAACTATACCAGAACATATGCTTAATGACAAATGTATACATGTTTAGCAAAACAACATCTTGACGGATAGACAATCCTTTTGAAAAAAGCACCAAAATTTTGACATCGAATTCATGCCAAGAACAGTGTTGTAAGGTTCGACCACGGCCGTGGCAACCTGTGGGCAGCACCACACGGTGAAGGAGATCTTGCTCTTTTTGCCGTAATCGACCGACCTTAGCAGCTCCAGCAAGCAGCACACACAACGCACCGTTGCGCACAAGTTTGCAACACGGGGGGCTTTGATACTACTAATACATGTAGATCCATTCAATTTACTAGACCTTTAAAAAAATAAGAAGAATAAGAAAGGAAAAAACATCCACTAAGCCGCTAAGGTTCCAGATTACTGGGAAAACAAAATTTTCCCACGTACTTGTTTTAAGGTTGCCTTGTGTTTCTAGGTATCCCTGTGGAGGTTTTTTGAACCAAAGTGAATGCATTTAGCTAGAGACATGCATGGTGATGGGGACACCATCTAGCACAGCAATCGGTTCCTATCATGTGGATGTGTTTCCGCGATTTCAAAAAGCACATGTTTAAACAAAGCTTCCATTGCACTTGTTGCTTCCAAACCTTTCCAAAAACAAGCAGGGGCATGCGTCTCAGTTCACAAACATATTTATTCATTCCCTTCCATCAAACATGCACTGGCATAAGTTGCAGCACATAAGTTGCAAGTGCTGCAACGTGAGTGATCCAACAGTTAAGCTACCGACAAACGTTCCAACATCAGGCAGCCCAAACCGGAACCAGTGCCACCACCGCAGGCATTGTACACACAGAAACCCTGCAATCCTTGGCCATGCGCCACAAACCGAAGTGCTGTGATGAAAACACCAACAAATATGCATATGTATATACAAATTTATATGTGTTCAGTCGTATATATGTATAGATATATATAGATTCAATTATAAATATACAAGTATAAATTTATATGATCATATGTAAATACATATTACATGTACATATATATCATATATATATATATATGTAATTTTTCGAACACAAAAAATATGTGTTTTCATGTAAGTTCAGTCAAGGTTTCCTGTGCAGTTGTCCGCGAGTTTACGAATCCGGTCCAAAACCAAATCCACAATCTCTTTGCCAATGGTGTAGTGACCTCATGCAAAGCCGTTGTAGAGGTGTGTTGTTGACGGTTTCAGAAAACAACTGTCAAGTTCAATAAAATGTGTTTGAGTCCTGAAAAGTACTACCTCGCAAAACTGTGCAAGGTACATAGTGTTCATTCTGTAAAAATATGCCGACGCATGCAAAAGGGAAAAAAATATGCAAGTTATGTCACCTCGTGCAAAGTTGTTGGCCGCGTCCTCTTTTCCAGAAATCAACTGTTCCGGATGGAAGAGCTGGCGGTATGTGCCCGTGCGCACCTCGTCAACCACCGTAGGTTCCTGCAAACATCAGATTATTATTATTATTATTATTTTGTTGTACATCTATGCCAACCTGGCAACGCCGAAACGAAGGGTTAAGACACAGGCTTGGTGGTCCACACCGGCTGTGTGGAGCAANGTTTAAGGCGGGTACCTAAGTGATGTAAAACACGTCCAGCATTGCACAGAGCACGGATGGCCGTGCCAAAAACTGGGTGAAGTTCAATGTGCTGCGCCCTGCACTTTTCACTCCACACTCTACAGTCCACACTCTACACTTTAAACTTTACAGTCCACACTCTACACTTTGAACTTCACAATCTCCATTTCACCACTACACACTACATTCCCCACTCAACAACCCACTCAACACCCCAAAATCTGGGCTGGCACCACCATGTAGCTTTGGCATGTGTGATTCCTTGAAAAAGCAATTTCGCATCTTCACTTGTTCCTGGAGACATCAAAGGTG
>BGPT01000089.1:479526-503266 GCA_003297045.1 Symbiodinium sp. clade C Y103
GGGCAATGTGCAAGTCTAGCAAGTGCACCCTGAATTTTTTCCGGCTGCCGCGGCAAAACAGGGGAGTGCAAATTATGGGGTTCATAGATTAAACCTAAACTGCAAACATCAGAGTTTTTTCTTGTTGTTTGTCCGAGTCACACGAGTCTGGTGCACAAAGCATGGTGCTCTGTCAGCATCGGAAATTCAATCGATAAGTGTTCGTTGTTGTTTTCTTTGTTGTGTTGTGTCTTTGTGTTGTTGTGGTTTAGCTTCTGTTTGTCCTTGCCATTGTCGTGTTCAGCCTCGTTGCCGCCGCCCCCGTCATCCTCGTCATGGGCGGCAGCAATGGCGGAGGCATCGCCATTGTTGACGTCGCCGCCATCACCGTCATTTTCGTTGTCGTTGTTGTTGTCGTTGTTGACGTCACCGCAATCACTGTCATTTTCGTTGTCGTTGTTGTTGTCGTTGTTGACGTCGCCGCCATCACCGTCATTTTCGGTGTCGTTGTCGTTGTCGTTGTTGTTGTTGTCGCTGTTGTTGTTGTTGTTGTTGTTGTTGTTGTTGTTGTCGTTGTTGTCGTTGTCGCTGTTGTTGTTGTTGTTGTTGTTGTTGTTGTTGTTGTTGTCGTTGTTGTCGTTGTCGTTGTCGTTGTCGTTGTTGTTGTCGTTGTTGTCGTTGTCGTTGTCGTTGAATTGTCGTCGTTGTTGTCGTTGTCGTTGTGGTTGTCGTTGTGGTTGTGGTTGTCGTTGTCGTTGTCGTTGTCGTTGTCGTTGTCGTTGTCGTTGTCGTTGTCGTTGTCGTCGTTGTCGTCGTCGTCGTCGTTGTTGTTGTTGTTGTCGTCGTTGTCATTGTCGTTGTTGTTGTTGTTGTTGTTGTTGTTGTTGTTGTTGTTGTTGTTGCTGTCGTCGTTGTTGATGCTGTTGATGGTGTTGATGTTGTTGTGGTTGTTGTTGTTGTTGTTGCTGCTGTCGTCGTTGTCGTCGTTGTTGATGTTGATGTTGTTGTGGTTGCCGCTGTTGATGATGATGATGATGTTGTTGTTGTTGCTGTCGTTGTTGTTGATGTTGTTGATGTTGATGTTGTTGTTCATGTTGTTGTGGTTGTTGTTGTTGCTGTTGTCGTTGTCGTCGTCGTTGTTGTGGTTGTGGTTGTGGTTGTGGTTGTGGTTGTGGTTGTGGTTGTGGTTGTGGTTGTGGTTGTGGTTGTGGTTGTGGTTGTGGTTGTTGTTGTTGTTGTTGTTGTTGTTGTTGTTGTTGTTGTTGTTGTTGTTGTTGTTGTTGTTGTCGTTGTTGTCGTTGTTGTTGTCGTTGTTGTCGTTGTTGTCGTTGTTGTCGTTGTTGTCGTTGTTGTCGTTGTTGTCGTTGTTGTCGTCGTCGTTGTTGTCGTCGTCGTCGTTGTTGTTGTTGTTGTTGTTGTGTTTTTGGTTTGGTTCTTGTTCTTGTTTTGTTCTTGTTGCTGTTGTTGTTGTGCCTGCTCTGGGGATGCGGCTCCAATGCTGCCAAGGCTCCAGGTCCACCATCACACATCGAGGCACGTGTTTTCCAGCACCAGTCTCTGAGAAGAACCTCTGCGTTTTTTTGCGGGTGCAAATTTGACATGCTGCAGTTGCTGATGATTGCTGTCATACCTGGCCACGGGTTTACGCTGGACAAGTCTGAGAAAAGTCCAATAGCAGCAGAGCAACGTGTTGAAAGCATCGTCTCCACCGCCAATAGTCTTGTCGCCTAAGCGGCAGAGACGGTGCATGTTTCATATGTTGCGACTCGTACCGACCGCCCCGTATCGCCCTGTCATGGTTGTTGCGCGGTAGATTTCTGGAGCTTTAGTGCACCTCTGTTGGACTGTAACTCCTGATGAACATGTTCTGCGTACAGTTGTTTTTGCCTGCGCAGGCAGACACAAATTATCTCTTGGCAAGACCTCTCCACAAGGTCTCTAAGAGAGATCTCTGGGCAAGAATGCTGCAGGAGATCTACAGAGATCTCCTATGCAAGATCTCTGCGCAAGGTCTCCAAATGATCTCTGCGCAAGATATCTGCAGGAGATCTCTACATGAGATCTCTGTCCAAGCTCCCCATAAAAGATCTCTTAGCAAGATTAGTAACAGACATCTTGGCAAGATCTTTGCAAGAGATCTCTAGGCAAGGTTCTCTACAAGATCTCTATAAGAGGTCTCTTGGCAAGATCGCTGTAACAGATCTCTATAGAAGATCCCTGTGCAAGGTCTTTTTGAGAGGTCTCTTGGCAAGATTGCTGTAGGAGATCCCCATGCACGCATAAATCTCTGCACAAGCTCTCTGCAGGAGACCTTTATGCAAGATCTCTGAACAACCTCTCTAATCACAAGAGATCTCCTTACAAGATCTCTGCACAAGACCTCGCTCAAGCTCTCTAAAGCAGAGATCTCTTGGCAAGATCTCTGAAGAGATCTCCATACAAGGTGTCTGGCGCAATGCCCGATCCCTTCGCAAGATCTCTGGGGGAGTCCCTTGTCAAGATCTCTGCGCAGGACATTTAAATACAAGTAGCATCTTCAGCTGACGGTTTTCGATTTCATTTGGAAAAAATATTTTACTTCAATTGGTCACCACCGTGACAAATTATTCCCGAGAGCCTCTGAGCGAAGGGTTCTTCTAAAAGTTGGGGTTTGCCATACATCTTCACATACTCACATCTTCACATTTTCACATCTTCACATCCTCACATCTTCACATCTTCACATCCTCTCTTTCTCTCTCTCTCTCTCTCCCTCTTTCTCTCTCTCTCTCTCTCTCTCCCTCTCTCTCTCTCTCTCTCTCTCTCTCTCTCTCTCTCTCCCNTCTCCCTCTCTCTCCCCCTCTCTCTCCCCCTCTCTCTATCTATCTATCTATCTCTCTCTCTCTCTCTCTATCTCTCTATCTCTCTATTTCTCTATCTATCTATCTATCTATCTATCTATCTTTCTATCTATCTATCTATCTATCTTTCTATCTATCTCTCATCTATCTATCTATCTATCTATCTATCTATCTATCTATCTATCTGTCTATCTATCTATCTATCTATCTATCTATCTATCTATCTCTCTCTCTCTCTCTCCCTCTCTCTCTCCCTCTCTCTCCCCCTCCTTTCTCTCTCTCTTTTTCTTTTTTTTTCTGTCTTTAGGCCGCGGGCAGCACCGACAATTGTCACGAAACATGCACCCTTTCGCACGAAATGATGTTCGATATGTAAAAACTCAAGTAGAATTGCGATTTCACGTGTGCTGGACCAACCCTTTTGCACGAAATGAGGTTCGATGCGAAAAAACTGCAGTAAAATTGCGATTTCACGTGTCCTGGAGCAACCCTTTCGCACGAAATGAAGTTCGATGCGCAAAAGCTGACCGGTGAGGTAAATTACGATTTCACGTGTGCCTCTGTGTGTAAAAGCGTCTGTGTCTAAAAACGGCTGTGTGTAAAAGCTTCTGTGTGTAAAAGGGTCTGTGTGTAAAAGTGTCCCTGTGTAAAGGTGTTTGTGTGTTAAAGGGCCTGTGTGTAAAAGTGTTTGCGTGTAAAAGTTGTGTGTAAAAGCATCTGTGTGTAAAAGTGTCTTTGTGTAAAGGTCTTTGTGTGTAAAAAGCGTTTGCGTGTAAAAGTGTTTGTGTGTAAAAGCGTCTGTGTGTATAAGCGTCTGTGTGTAAAAGGGTCAGTGTGTAAAAGCGTCTGTGTGTAAAAGGGTCTGTGTGTAAAAGCGTTTGTGTGCAAGAGCATCTGTGACATTTTATTTCTTGTTGGCGTCATCGTATTTTTCTAGATTTATGTTTCATGCTATAAGATGTTCATACTTACACCTCTCACTATGCTTCTCTACGCTCTCGGGCCATCCGTCGTCTAGTTTTGTCATAATTTCTGGCATATCAACTAGAGGTCTATATGGTGTATATGTTATGACATGCTATTCTGGCATTCTATCTGACATTCTGTTCTGCCATTCTATCTGGCATTCATTCTGGCATCTATTCTGGCATTCTTTCTGGCATTCTATCTGACATTCTTTTCTGGCATTCTATCTGACATTCTTTTGCGTTCAAGGTGAACCACACGAAGAAGAAGAAAGCAGAGAAGAGTCGGTGTTTCAAGCGAACCACAACCCACAAGAATGAAGGAAATTGTGCTTAAGGTGAACGACCACCAAGAAGAAAGGAACTGGCGCTTAAGGTGAACCACCACCAGAAAGAATGAAGGAGCTGGTGTTTAAGGCGAACCACACTCGAGGAAAAGCAAGGAGTTGGTGTTTAAGGTGAACCATACCTCAAGAAAAGACAGCAGAAAGGAGTTGGTGTTTAAGGTGAGCCACACCCAAGAAGAAGGAAGCAGAAAGGAGTTGGTGTTTAAGGTGAACCACACCCAAGAAGAAAGCAGAAAGGATTTGGTGTTTAAGGTGAACCACCACTAAAAAGAAAGGAAAATATGTTGTGCAAATTTTGTAACTTCAAAGTGTAGAGTATTGGGACGTGTTTTGTGGAAGCTTTGTTGTATGAAGTAGTACCGGGAGGGACTTTGTGCAAGGCTTGTAGAACGAAGTAGTACTAGGAGGGGCTTTGTGCAAGGCTTGTAATACAAAGTAGTACTGGGAAGGAGTTTGTGCAAGGCTTGTAGTACGAAGTAGTACTTTGTGCGAGGCTTGTAATACGAAGTAGTACTTGGAAGTACTTTGCGCAAGGCTTATTGCAGACTTGTTTCAGTCACTTCAGAGTAATTTCAGACTCATTGCAGACTTTGCAGTGCAAAGTAGTATATATTGGGAAGTGTTTTGTGCAAGGTTTGTAGTACGAAGTACTTGGAGGGACTTTGTGCAAGGCTTGTAGTACAAAGTAGTACTGGGAGGGACTTTGTGCAAGGCTTGTAGTACGAAGTAGTACTGGGAGGGACTTTGTGCAAGGCTTGTAGTACGAAGTAGTACTTGGAAGTACTTTGCGCAAGGCTTGTAGTACGAAGTAGCTTCCAAGCCTGTGTCTCGTTTCAGAATCATTTCAGACTCATTTCAGGCTGGGAAGTATTTTGTGCAGATTCTGTAGTACAGAGATGTACAGAGTAGTATTGGGAAGTGTTTGCGCGAGCTTTGTTTGTAGTGCAAAGTAATTCTGGGAAGTACTTCGTGCAAGCTTTGGATTACAAAGTCTTACTGAAGCATGGGGTGTGAAGTGTGAAGTGGAGAGTGGAGAGCGTGGAGAGTGTGAAGTGTGGAGTGTGAAGTGTGAAGTGTGTGAAGTCAGTGAAGTGAGTGAAGTGAGTGAAGTGAGTGAAGTGTAGAGTGTGAAGTGTGGAGTGTGCAGTGCGTGAAAAGTGAAGCCTCCTACTACCATCGTTGCGGCTTGCACTGCAGACTAGAGGGCTTGATGCGGCGGCGCTGTGATTGTGCGAGGTTGCAACAAAAAAGGTTCTTACATTCTATTCTGGCATTCTTTCTAGCGTCTATTCTGACATTCTATTCTGCCATTCTTTCTGGCATTCTCTCTGACAGAGCTCGCAGTTGAGGTCCGGCAGTGCCCGCTGAGATCTGGAGCTTGCGGTCGAGGTCCGGCAGTGCCCAGTGAGATCTGGAGCTCGCGGTTGAGGTCCGGCAGTGCCCACTGAGATCTGGAGCGATGTCCGGCAGTGCCCAATGAGATCTGGAGCTCGCGGTTGAGGTCCGGCAGTGCCCAGTGAGATCTGGAGCTCGCGGTTGAGGTCCGGCAGTGCCCACTGAGATCTGGAGCGAGGTCCGGCAGTACCCAATGAGATCTGGAGCTTGCGGTTGAGGTCCGGCAGTGCCCACTGAGATCTGGAGCTTGCAGTCGAAGCCGAGGCGGAGGCGGAGGAGTGCAAGGTGGACGGGCCAGCTCTGATAAAATCTAGAGACCCTCACATGGCAAGTGGGGAAAAAACTATGTCTTTGCTTCAGCGGTTGCGAACCTGGTTCACGCATTGATTTCGCCCATCTTCCAATAGCTGGCCTGCTATACCTCAAGGTTTTCAGTCTGGTTGAAACCACCAGGTCAACCAGCCGAGTCACTTGGCATCTGGCCATCTGGTTGAATGCCATGCTCCAAGCAGAAGAGCTCCCAGCAAGCATTGCCAATCTGGACTCCGCCCTTGGTGGAAAAAGCTGCAAGATGTGCCCATAGTTTGCTAAAAAATCATGCTTTTGGATTGCTCTTGTCAATAGGATGTTATATGATGCCATCATCATTCCCCAAACAAAATTGTCGGGATTTACACATCACTCTTCATATACCACAAACCCTTACGACCAAGATGAATTGGACCCTCCTTGGTGCGCGAACCACCAAATTCAAATTGAGGCTTGACCAAACCACATGCTTTCTCGTGCAGAAATTCCACTTTGGGGAATCATCTTCCCAAACAAGATGAAATAAGGAGACATAGGAGACTTAGAAATCAGCAACCGGGCCAATGGCGTGAAGAGATGCCAAAATACCAAGGTCAATCGGAAACCTACTCATCAAGTGAGCCTTGGACACTCTGTTCAAGGGCATCCTAACCACCCATGGCCCATTGGCCCATTGTGTTTGTCTGAAATGAGGTATATAATGGCCACTTACACCAATTCTGATATGGTGCCCTCGAACTTCCCCAAAATGCAGTCCGAGAGTGTATTTGGTCTTACCGTATTTGGTCTTGGTTGTGCCAGCTTAGCTTTGGCTATCATTTTTTGCAGAACTTGACTCCGAAGGCCAAGCATTAGCAGCGGTGCAACTCGCACCAATCCCTCCAACTGCTTGTTTCTTGCATTCTCTGTTTCACTCAGCCTTCGAAGTCTGCCGGGTATACAACATGTGTAAAATCGTATTCGTTTGATGCTTCTCTTACGTTCCCACACCAGCATTCAAAAAATGCAAACATATCCAGTCATGATGAAATCATCTTGCTGGTCCTTTTCAACGAGACGACTGAAAAAGGTCCAAGAATCCTGGCCGATATGGATGCAGATGGCTTCACGCATGGCTAGAGAGTCGCACGAAAGAGATGTCTGAAAACCTTGCCGTGTGATGGGGCAGAGCCTCGGGCACCTCGTCTTTGAACCAAAACGTTCAACGGGCAAAGGCGGTCTGGAAATATCTTAGCTAGAATATCTAGAATATATCTCGAATATATCTCGAATATATCTATCGATTGCGACGTCTATGTGAAGTACCATCAAACATATGACCAGTCATGTTGGTTTCCTGCTTGGATTTGCACGTTCCTGCCAAAAAAATACATGTTCCGAGTTCCAGTCTATTTTTCATGGATATCAGAGCCCTTCTGCCTTGAAGTGCGCACCTTGACTCTTAGTACCTCATGTGATCCAGTCTGGAAATAGTTCAAACTCCATGAAAAACGTTCCTCCAATTTTCAGTAACGTGTTTGATTCTCTAAAATCCTATGGTTTAAAGCCTCATTTCTCCAGATCTTCCCATATTTTCTTCCTCAAAATTACGTCCATCCCGCGGTCTCAACCGCCGTGTTACGTGGCCATCGCCGTAGCCAGACTCTGCGCATCCGTTTTTGTGACCAGACGCAGCGCGAGGAGCCAGGGCGCGAAGTCTCTGCAGAGTGCCTTGGGGGAAGAGGGAAGGAATTTTCCTAATTGGGGATTTATGGAAAGCTTTGGGCAACGGGAACTCTTGAACCGTGGGAATATCTTCTTTCAAACAAAATGGAAACAGCCTATTGCAATCACAGAGAAAAATGGAATCACAGAGAAAGTCCGCCTTTTTGGGGCGCTAAAAAAGGCAATAGAGTTTAGTTGTGGAGTCAGAATCACTGGGAATTGGAAACCCCAAAAAACCGGAATGACTTGGACACCTTTCAAACAGTGAAAGAATACTGCAAACCGTCTCTTTTGATAGCACTATCAATCAGTATAAGCGCATTGATCGGTATGACTGGAAGGTCTCCGGGGAGACAGCATGAAAATGCACTAAACATGTTCTTCCTTCCAACTCTAGTTTCAACCATATGCATTGCCTTGGGTCACCAATTGCAAAATATCCGACCTGCACGTTTACGGATGGGCTGCCAAGGGGGTCCTGAAAAAAAATGAAACTTAAACCGAGTCACAAATTCAGGACATTCCTGAAACCAACCCAATCTTGCTGAGCAAAAAGGAACGGGAAAAAACTCCTGAGACAACCTTCTTTCAAAATTCGGAAGTGGGGAAATGCTTAGCACCAAATTTGGAAATGGGAAATTTCCTATATGAAAAAAACATTTTTGTAAAAATGATTCGTCCACTTCCAGGTGAGTTTCCCTCATGCTGGAGGTGAAGCTAACGACGTCACAGCGGCCAGTCATTGCCACAATCGACCTGCCGGTGGAGACTGGGAACCCACAGCCGTGGTTCGTCAACGTTTTAGGAGGGCAAATATGATTGCTGTGTTTACTCTGTTACATGTGTGTATAGACAGTATAGACAGGATAGATATGTAAACTTCTTCTTGAACAAATGAGATACATATTTGACCACGTGTTTCTGTGTGCGCGCAATCTCATATGTAAATATAATATAATAATAATAATAATATGATATGTGAGCGTATGGTCAGTACGTATACGCATGTGTAGATGTGTATAAATGGAAACGTTGAACCATCCCAAAGGAAATTAAGTACCCTCCAAAATCAATGTTCAGTCGATTGGGTTGGACTTATTTCAACTTTCAATCATCAAAAAATTGCGCACAATTATACAAAAATATCATGATTGTTCTGTACTTAATCCTACCTTGTGTATTGTATTACATTATAAATATGCAGAGTACAGAATACACAGATACAATGCATACTGCATCATATGCTTTATGTGTATACACACCTGTGTGCCGTTGCAACCGTTGTGTGCCTCAGCAGTTCCAAGGTGTGGTGCCACGGCGCTAGGTGCATGCAGCTGTTGAAACCTGGGATGTTATGCAAGAGTTCTAGAGGTCTCAATACATGCATGATTATGCATGTACATTTTCTAGGGTCAGAGATGTGTATATGTGCATATATATATATATATGTATATATGTACATGCATGAATATGTATGTATATATATATATACACATGTATATATAATATATCTATATACATACATAGTTAAGGTTGGTTTATTCGTTGAATCTGTTCTTCCATGTGGAACGATCTCGTTGGGCACACACACAAGCATGAATGATTGATGGCTTTTGTTTTGATACCGAAACGAATGCTTCAGACTGTTAATGTGAATTCTACAGCGGGCTCCAAGCATAGCCACGACTTCCATTCACTCACTGGATGCTTCACAGGTGCTTTCAATTTCTATCCAGCACCAAAAGTCGTGTTTCAAAAGGAAAGAAAAAAAACGTAGATTTGGTTGATCGATTGAAGCTCTGCAAAAAGATGCCGTTGATACTTTGAATCAGCTTCTCAATTGCCAGAAACACTCCGGGTCTTATCATTGTCAGTTCAAGGAACTGGTGGCCGTTGGCCTGATTCTTCGCGATGTCATCCTGTTGAAGAAAACGGTCCAACCACTGAGGATGATAACATGGGTGAAACATGATCAGACAAACGAAGTGTTCGATATGGGGCGAGGACAACCTTCAGCTTCGCTTATCGTAGGAAACTTCAATAGAACTGGTTCTTGTCCGCATGTTGTTGTCCAGAAAACCATAGCAACATAGTTGCTGGGTGAAAATCCCCACAATTGCTGGTCGTATGTCATATTGAAACACCTGCTACTGATGCGTGCGAAGTAAGCAAGAATGTTTGCTGTGTGTGTGTGTGTGTGTCCAAGCTTGGAGCTACAAGTCCCTTACAAGTCCAATCACCAGATAGACACACACATGCGCATGTCCCAAACAAATGGTCAGTTCCTAACCAAGAATCCGAAGTATTGCTTGCTCCACCCCATATTTGATCTCTATAAATCTCTATCTTCGATGGATCTATACAGATTATAAACATCCGAAACTTCTTGCGGAGTAGCCATTGATTCCCCATCGTGTGACGGCTCCTGTGGACAAGCTGCAAACCACGGCTCCAGCTGCTGCGGATGATACCTCGGCGGCCATGACACCTGGGGAGCACTGGAGTTGACTCCAGGGATGTCTCTTAGAAAACCCCCGTAAGTTTGAGCGTTTGACCTTCCAAATTTGGAGACTTCCGGCAACTTGTCCTCTAAAGTGGTGATGGGATGAGATGTTTTTCACCGAAAAACTCAACACATAAATTGGATGTGATGCAAAAAAAATACTCCTACTACGACATGCTTTATCTAAGAGATTCTACGATGGTGCAGGAGTGCCAAAGCTATTGATGATAACTTTTCAGTCTCCGGAAGCAGCCCAGAAGATAGGAAGCTTGATTCACCGGGAAATTCGCCAGAAAGCCCAGTCTATGTTGTTTCCTTGGTCCATTCATAGGACCCGGGGCTCCAGGCAATTGTAGCACACTTCCGAGTTGGACCTGGCCTGGAGCATCACTTCTGGGCTACCTCCAAAGAAATGTATTGTATCATCCAGTGGCACCAGCCAAGCCAACTCTCCGAAAGTGGCGACAGGTGGTTTCAAGCCATCCCAAAGTTATATAAATAAAGTCAATCTGGATCATGATTCATCATCCATCAACATCCCATTTCTGTGGTTTTCCACAACAAATTCTGTGAAAGCACCAACCATTCATCGCCTTTGGGTTACCCATGGTATCTGCACTGAAAGGATGGTGAACCCTGCCTGGTGCAACAGCAGCGCGGCAGAGGACCAGGCGGTGGATTGTTCACAGCTGGACAGCAGGGTGGCGAAGTGAAAGATGTTTTGTTCCACCTTGGGTGGCGACAGAAACTCGCCATCAACATGATTCAACATGTGATTCTAATGATAGAGTGAATAGGGCTTCAACATGGTTCAACAGCAACAAAGGATTTGTTTTTGGTGAAAAAAATCTGCAACAAAAAAACGCTGATTCAGTAGAAATGGAAAGTGCAAGAAAACTAGGAAATCCCAATGATAATTTGGATATCCGACCAACACATCAAGAACAAAAGAATGATGAATGACCATCCGGCTTCCGGAGAAATTTGCGACCCTAGTTTGCAAGACCATCAAGTGTGGTTACTAACTGGGCTAGTTGGCCAAGCAGGAGAGGGTCATCTGAAAACGGTGGGAGTGGTGGTCGACATGCGGCCACATGCTGATGTGCTACAATCCTTGAGCAAATGTTAGATCATTCTGGTCCCCATAGCAAACAAAGCAGTCGGAGCTGTTTGACATCAACCTCTACGCAAAGTAAATCTGATCACAAGTTCGCATGCTATTTGTGAATCGCAGATGACTTCCGCTGTACAGAGATATCTACTTCAGCGTCTCTACAGATCTTATCAATGAAACTGTGACTATGCTTGAACACCAGAACGTGACCTGTTTTCATCTCAAATGCCTCTTCCTAATCCGTATTGCCAGCATCACCCATCATGTGTGCCATCATCATTTCCTAAGATTTTGGGAAGAGGGACCACCCCGCAGGAATGCCCCTGACTTAACGAAGATCAACGACGCAACGTCGTTTTGCGTTCAGCTAGCCATCAGCCATTGGAGAGCTAGGTGGGACCATTTCAAAGCCATCCAACATTCAGAGCAGAGGGAGCCAACGGCTCACAAGGGTTTTCAAAAGCGCCCCTAAGGGCGGAACTCTCAACCATATCCTTGCTATACAACAAAATGCGTTCAAGGTTGAAATTGCAAAGAAGATCCTCAAAAGGCAAAACCTATCAAACTTGCCCAACCAGCAAGTTCTAGTCCTGGGAGGTATTAGTATCGGGTCAATTCCTGCGCAGTAGGGCGGTGACTCACATCCAAATAGTGAAACCACCGCGCCCCTCCCCGAGACATCATCATTTCCTCAAAATAAGACAGTGGATCGTCATCCGCGCCTCAAGCATAATTCCAACCATAAGCTTCGCCGAAACATGAGTAGGGTTTTGCATGGATCAGAATTTGGGACCACGAAAAAAAAAAATCTGTCCAAATGGGTCAGAATTCTTGCAGGGTTGGGGTCCCTGGTTTTGATCTCCAGCTGAAATTGCCACGTTTGGCCGCCCAGTAACTCTGCGCCATGCCATGGCCTGTAGAGACGGCCAGTTGCCAGCTACAAGTCGGGTTGGAACCCTATCTGTCTTGAAATAATTCCAATGAGTGTGGCTTACAACTCAAGTCATTTTGGATTGCCACACATCACCACACTTTATGGCACAGTTGTGTTGGTTGCACAGTTCCACCCCCCCACTTCCACATGCAAAGCTTCACCTTCGGTGGCTCAGTGCACTTCCGACCTCCCACACCTGCAGTGCCACATCTGCACGCTTCGCCTGGAGGTAATGCGTGTGGACGGCCCCACTGGTGGGGTGATAGATTGGTTTATTAAACCCCATTTACAGTCATATCTACCATAAACCATAGTTGACCTATATTGTTAATATAGTCATTTGATGTTATTTGCACTAATTGGGGATCTCACTACATAAAGCACTAGTAACATTAAAGAATCCCAACAGAAGTATCTTGAAATAAACAAATCATAACTGGCATCTGCTAAAATTACAAATAATGTAGCATGCCCCATGTCATTTCAAAGGGGGCTTATGGAAGGATTGCGTTCATTCTAGGCGTTTTCGAAGATGTGCTAGAGATGCGTTCACGTCATCTTGGAATGGCACAATCTCCATGATTCTAGAGTATCAAGGAAAACAATGCATTTTTTTTGTGAGCCGAATAGTTTGTTTCCACATGATGTGTACCCCTCGGACCCATCGCTGTTGTGGAGAATACAATTCTAGGAAACTATACCCCCTTACCTTCAATCCCATTCAGAATAGGTATCTTGTGTATTGCCCTTAGTGTAATTTACTCTTGTATGACCAACATTGTCATAGCACGACACTGGGATATGCTGGGATGGCCGTCCAAAGCCTGGTTGGTTCAACCCATCCCAAAAATGCCCCGGAGAGCATGATCTCAAGTAGGGATCAAAAACGTATGAAATCACCCAGCAGCCTCACGGACGAAGAACAAAAATATCGCAAACCTCTGGCCTTGCCCAAAGAACTCAACAGCTGCACGATTTTCCGCGACACATCGACGTCGGATAAAAAGCACTGCTTCGTCCGCCGCTGCCGCACCCTGTCCTGGGGTATGAACTTTGCCACTGAGATCCCAGTCGTTTGGGGCTCAGGATTCTTAAATTCGGACATTCTTCAGATTTTTCAGTCGACAATCGATTTCTGCAGGGTCATTTTGTTTTACCCCTCCATACACGCTAAACCCTAACCCCAACCCCAATAGCATAATAATAGCTACGTGACACCCTCCAGTTTTCAAGTCTTTTCTCTCAGCCGGGCCAAGGAGCCAGAAATTCCAACTGGCCCAACTGCTGCTTCCACTGTGCCATGCTCTGACAGCTGCTGGCCATGTACCATGCACCAGTGACAATGTCGCGCGATGGAAACTAGGATGATGCCCATGATGGTGGGTCTGTAAATGGAGCATACCAGGATACCCATAAGATGGCGACTAAATAGGGAAAATGATGATAAACCAGCAGTTCAGACAAACCCACGTGGTGGTGGAAAAGAGGACGCTGAAATTCAAACCAAGTGCTGGTCATGGTGATGATGGTGACTAAGACAATGACAATTGAAAACAATCAGATTCCTACATCTCTTCAGCCATATGCATCGGGATCAACTTGATGACGGAAATAATGTGAACATTCTACGGACGTTGATGAAATGAATGCACACCTATGTTCGCTGCTTGCACAGGCAAAAGGTCAACCAGGATGAAATGAATGCACACCTATGTTCGCTGCTTGCACAGGCAAAAGGTCAACCAGGAAAGGGCTTAGTTTGCTTGAGCGAGGCTTCTGTTGCACTGCATGTCCCCCAACCAAGGTATTAAATCCCCAGAAAGTGTCGGAAACACGTGTTGAGCTTCTGGGGTCCTTGATTCACGTCAACTGTATGCATAAAGTTTTTTGGGAGAATCTGCAAATTGTGCCAAATTGTGCAATCAGCCCTGTCAATCCACCAAGTTTATATATGCACCATACGCCATATTGCACCAGATTCGAAGTTTCACAAGTTTCACCTCCAGCACCGGTGTATTCCACCCCCGAACTTTTTCAGACGCAGTGAACTCCGCGGCTCCGCGCTCCAGGCGCTGCACCAAGGCCAGCACCGTGGACCCGGCGCAACTCTCCAGAGCGGCGTGGAGGACCGAGGCGAAACCTCGGAATTCGCAGGATGGGCATGGCATGTTGGATTCACGGAGGCTACTTTGAAACTGGGATGGGGAACAGCATTGAGGAAGCCTCAAAGGCGAACCCCCTTTGCTGATTAGAATTTCTCCACCCTTAATATGTGCTATGCTTTGCTAGGGTTCAGATATGTACAGGATTGTACAGGCATGAAAATGATGTAATTGCTTGCAAATTTGCACGTCCACCAATACGTTGGAACAGGTTCAGGTTCTGTCCGCGAAGTCCACAGTTGGAACAACAATCACCATCATCCCAGCCAGCAAGCGCATCAGCGTCATCATGATAATGATTTTGCATCATCCCGGTCATAGGGATATACACAATAATAAACCCCCACTGGGGCTGGTGTATTGTTGGATTTACCACTTAAATCAAAATCACAGCCATCGGCATCCTTCTTCTCCAGTTCTCCCCACAGCTGATTCTCTTGAACGACGCTTGCAGCTGGCTTAAGTCCGTTCCAAGAAACTGGTAGCCTCTGGCTTTTCGCGCAGCTCGTCCAATCTGCAGAGCAAGTGCAAAGCTTTCTCCCAAAGCCAGGCGGTGCAAAGAGCCTTCATGGCACCTCGCGAACGAAACTTCCACACCAGGATGATCCTCCATCTACAGCCTAGAAACTCACCAGAAACTCACTGGTGCATGGTGAATTTTCCAGGGTATACATTTGACTAACAGGGTGCCAAAGGCATTTACACCAACCAATTCCATCATCTCACCACAGTGTATTTGCACTTCCCTCAACCTCCCCTCTTCAGCAGCAAAAGCCCTTGTGCAATTATAGTCGATAAAGGATGATAAAGGCACAGTTCCCGCAGGCACAGCCATATTACCCCAAGAAACAACCAGAATATCCTGGCCATTTGTCACACTTCAAACCCCGTCAGCAGCCACCTGGTACCCCCCTCTGTGGCGTTTTCGCCAACAGCTGCAGCGCCAACAGCCAGTTGGGTGAAGAGCCAAGGCCCAACAGCAGATTTTGATGCCCCAAGGCGTCCACGCGAATCTGGGATTAGGATGGAATATTCCCCGTGTTTTTTCCGGGTGATCGGTGAAATCACCCCTGTTTCTGAAAAAAGTGAATCCCGCATAGTTCTTGATGCACTGACAAAATGTGGAGATCCTGAAACTATCTGAAACTGCGTCAGGACTCCTGACGTCCTGCGCGGTAGCCACTTTGGATGGGGCTTGCAGCCTAGAATCTCACATGGAACCCAAGAGTTGCGAGTTCAGATCTGTTTAAATTACGTCTGTCGTGTGCAGCCTTCGAGCCCTTGATTTTTTTTGGCAGTATGACTATCTGCCTATCTGCTAGACATGCCCTCATCTCAACAGCTGTAGCAGAATGATGTGCATATGGTATAATTAGTCTATACCTTTCTAATCCAAACAGGTAATGGTTATTCGAATTGACAATGATGGCCATGACTTGCTCGCCACAACAGCGGCTATTCTTGGGATTACCGGGAATGATATCAGCCTATAAGGATCCATCACGTGTCTATCGCCTGTGCAAGGCCCTTCTTTATTGCCATCATCCCATTGAAAAAGGGCTGGTTTAAAGTTCAAGGGGGGGGTTCCACAATGGGTTAGTTCGCAACCCTAATGTGACGGGTAGGTGAAAAAAAAGCATCCAACAATCTACCAATTGTTGATTGTTGAAACATTTAAAACAGCTATAATTCCCGACAAATGATGCTTAATAAGCCAGACTGCCCCTACATAACCAGTTGTCAATTGGTATTTTGGGCCCCCGACTTATCCCCACCTGCCAATGGCTGCTGTCATTCAGCATTTGCAAGGCCCTTCGCCAGGTTCTTCGTTCGCCGCGAGCGACAGCGCTCAGGGAAGCGTTCAACGCCACCGGGGTGCGAAGCCGCAGATGCCTGGAACTGAAGAGCGGTTAAGGATGGAAAATCCCATGAATTGTAGCTAATTTTTCAAAGAACAGTCGTGAGCCCAATTGACACTCACCAAGCAACCAGTAGCATGGTTCTCGAAAGGGGCAAGCGGAAAACACCGTGTGTGGGGACAACACTTGTTTACTCACATGTCAACAAATATGGTGCTGTTGCAGCAAGATTTCTTGCTTAGAAATGTATTGATTATAAGGAAAACCGAATCCCACGGACAGGTCGAATACAATGATGTTTCGGTTTGAGTTTACTGATCGCCTTGCAGCAGCCCAACAAATGTGAAAGTTGAGTGGATTGTCGTCAGTGTCGTTACCACATTTTCCATCACAATTTGTAGTAATAAACCCAAAAAAAAGATAGAAAAGTGATTTCTCACAAATCTTCAGTGGGATTTTTCTATTTTCCACATCCATCAAAAACGTATCCACTGGTCCCGGTCGCCACCGCATGGGTTACCTGCCCCAGATCCACAGGGCCATAGGCCACTGCTGGGCAAAGTCTATGGCGCTCAGCAGCCCCGTGAAGGACATCTCGTTGGGCTGCAGACCCACCTGCCGGGGCTCCAGGTGTTTTGTGGAGTCGTTCACCCGAAAAAGTGATGAGTCCCGATAGTTGTAATTTTTTCATATCCAAATTCATATAACAAAAGGATACTGAGTTTGTCTAACTAAATGTTTATATTATATATATACACATGCATAACTCATAACCAAATCTATCACTGCTACATCACAGTGCTGGAATATTTCAATGCACCAACTGCTGAGGAAGACTTGAACCTGGCCGATCCAATCTTCCAGTCTTCCTGCCTCAGCCATGCTGCACCATCTCTGCAATGCCTTGCCACAGCCCCATGCACTGGTGTGGAGGTGGAATTTGATTTTCAGTGGTGAAGTGAAAGTTCCTGTTTGGTGCCCTTTCAAGAGATGATTTCAACCGTCCCCATCTAATCTAAGGGTAGAATTGAAACCCATCAAGCAATGTATCTCCATTTGTCCAACCTGACATTTCGATTACGTACACCGCTTTATTGACTCACCAATGTGTGATCATTCCACAGGGTCACTTTACTTTCCACCTACCACCTACCATCTGGTGAGCAATGATGGTCCCAGTGATGGTCCTAGTCCCATGGTGTTGAAAACTGAGTCAGTTCCCGAGATCTTCGGCTGCTTGTGGACCATCCCCCGTTTTACTCAGCACTAGATGTATTAGGGTCATTAGCTACAAGTTCATCTACACGTTACCTTTCTGTTCAGATCAAAAATAGTTGGCAATCATGGATGTTCATCTTCCAAACTATATCAAACAATGGTAGCTCATATCTTTTCATTCATTTCCATAGCCTTTTCTGGATGAATTCCTGATAGATCCCATTAAATCCCGTTAAATCACCATGTCCCCCGAAGTTTTTTTGGTTGCTATCCTCCTGTTTGAGAAAACCCCAAACCCCCCAAGGTCACGGCACCTCCCGCCATCGTTTCTGGCATGAAGACAGGATCGAAGTGTATCCCACGATGTCCTTGGCGCAGAATGAAATATGAAGGATATAATATGATATGGTGGGATACCATGGGTATAGAAGAGACTATATTCAGACATGTGCAATACACATGTGTGTATATTTTGTATTTGCGTGATACATATTGCGTATGTATAGAGATGCAATGTGGAATGTTTGTCAAAAGAAAACTAGTTAGAAAACTTCCGAGTTACCGATGGTTGTCATGGGTAGCGTTCCCACCATCATCATGTCAGCCACATCATCATCTCAACCACATCATCATGTCAACCACGCATCATCAAGTAGTTGCGAAATTTAACAATTCGGGATCGTGTGAACTCACGGGTAAAGAATTGTGTTTTTTCGGGTAAAATGGTTTGCGGACTGTTGTAGGGAAATGTCCGTTCAAAATTATACTCAAGTGTGGTGCACGCTCATAGAACGGTATTAGCCCCCCCCCACCCCCCTACCCCCCATGTGCGAACATGAGGGATATCAAAAAAACTCCAAAACGCTAGCGCGGATTTCCCACGTGTCAATTGCTTGCCTCTCATGTCACTTTTGTTGGGAACCCCTTTTGTCGAGGGTTTAATTTCTAAAAATGAAAGGACCGGATAACCCCACAAGTCAACTTCTTTCAATAAGAGATGTGAAGATGGGATGGGAAAGGCAGGAAACAGAAAGGAGATGGTGGAAGACAGGCTGTGTGAAAGAGTTGTGTGTGTAACATGTCCTGTGTTAAGGAGTTATATGTGTGACAAAGTTGTGTGCGAAAGGTTGTGTGGAAGAGATGTGGGTAACAGAGTTTTGTGTCAAAATGTTGTGTGTGCAAAAGTTGTGTGTGGCAATGCTGGGTGTGAAGGAATCGTGTGCAAGAGTGGTGTGTGAAAATGTTGCGTGTGAAAGTGCTGTGTGTTTAAGTTTATGTGTTCCACTCTGCGTGGTCCAGTTTGTGTGTGAAAGGATTGTGTGTGTCAATGAGTTGTGAGTGAATGAGTTGCGTGTGAAAGTGTTGCGTGTAAAAGAGTTGTGCGTGACTGCGTGACAATGCTGTGTGTGAATGAGTTGCGTGTGAAAGAGTGGCGTGTGATAATGTTGTGTGTGAAAGAGTTGTGTGTGAAGGTGGGTGTGTGTGTGATCATATGCGATAATGTTGTGAGTGTGAAAGAGTTGTGTGTGTGTGTGAAAGCGTGCGTGTGACAGTGTTGTGTGTGAAAGAATTGTGTGTGGAAGTGTGCGTGTGCAAGAGTTGTGTGTGAAGGAGTTGTGTGTGAACGAGCTGTGTGTAAAAGGGTTGCGTGTGGAAGAGTTGGTCGCCACCAGAGACAGCCGAGCGCCATCTGTGCCACGCCTGCCACGCAAAAGCCACGTGGATGTCAGCAAGCGCCACGCCTACAATGGCAAAAGCCACGTAGATATTGCCAAATGCCACGCCTGCCACGCAAAAGAGCCGCGGCGCTACGGCAACCAGCGGCGACCAAGCGCGCCGCCAAAGCCAGCCCAGCCATCTGTGTCGCCAAGTGCCACACCTGCGACGCAAAAAAGTGCGCGGCGACCAGCGCCGATCAAGCGCCCCAACGAGCCAGCCCAGTGCCATCTGTGCCACGCCTGCCACGCAAAAGCCATGTAGATGTCGGCAAGTGCCACGCAAAAGTGAGATACATGCCACCACGTGCCACACCTGCCACGCAAAAGAGTGCGCGGCGACCAGCGCCGATCAAGCGCCCCACCAGAGCCAGCCCAGTGCCATCTGTGCCACGCCTGCCACGCAAAAGCCACATAGATGTCGTGCCACCGAAGTCAGCCGAGCCTGCCACGCAAAAGCCACGTAGAGGTCGCCAAGCGCCACGCCTGCCACGCAAGAGTGAGATACATGCCACCATGTGCCACGCCTGCCACGCAAAAGAGCCGCGGCGCCACGGCGACCAGCAACGACCAAGCGCGCCACCAGAGCCAGCCCAGTGCCGCAAGTGACACGCTTGCCACACAAAAGTGAAGGCAGATGTGAGTAAGTTGTTTGTGAGTAAGTTGCGCGCGAGAGAGTTGTGTGAGAGAGGGTTGTGCGTGGATAAGGTGTGTGTGCGTGTGAGGAAGTTGTGTGTGTGGGTAAGTTTCGTGTGTGTGTGTGAGGGAGAGAGTTGTGTCTGAGAGGGTTGTGTGTGAGAGAGTTGTGTGTGGGTAAGTTGTGTGTGAGGGAGTTGCGTGTGAGAGAGTTGTGTGTGAGAGAGAGTTTTGAGAAAGAGAGAGAGAGAGAGAGAGAGAGAGACAGAGAGTGTGTGTTGCGTGTGAGAGAGTTATGTGTGCGAGAGGTGTGTGAGAAAGAGTTGTGTGTGAGTAAGTTGTGTGTGAGAGAGTTGAGATAGAGAGTTGCGTGTGCGAGAGAGTTGTGTGTGGGAGAGTTGTGAGAGAGAGAGAGAGAAAGAGAGTTGTGTGTTAGAGAGTTGTGTGTGAGGGAATTATGAGAGAGAGTCGTGTGTGTGAGGGAGTTGTGTGTGAGAGTAAGTTGTGTGTGAGAGTTCTGTGTGTGAGAGAGCTGTGTGAGAGAGAGTTGTGTGTGAGAGAGTTGTGTGAGAGAGAGTTGTGTGTGAGTAAGTCGTGTGTGAGGGAGTTGTGTGTGAGAGTAAGTTGTGTGTGTGAGAGTTCTGTGTGTGAGAGAGCTGTCTGAGAGAGAGTTGTGTGTGAGTAAGTTGTGTGTGTGAGAGAGATGAGAGAGAGTTGCGTGCGTTCGAGAGAGAGTTGTGTGTGAGAGGGTTGTGTGAGAGAGAGAGAGAGAGAGTTGCGTGTGGGAGAGAGTTGTGTGAGAGAGAGTTGTTGGGAGGAGGATGCGGGAGGAGGAGGAGGAGAAGCGCCGGGCGCGGAGCAGAAAAACAAGAACCCCACACAATGTTGTGGGGAACTGTATCATTTATATATTTATATTTATATTTATATTTATACTTATATTTATATTTATATATATATATATATATATTTACATACATATATATATATATATTAAAAATATCTAGACAAATGCATCCAAGTTCTATCCAACTGATGTCCGCATCAAACAGTCCTGGCGCAGCAGAATCTTTTGTCATTGCGACTGTCCCATGTAATACTCGCTTCTGTCACGCTTGATGTGTCGCTCCTGCGCATGCAGTTGAGCCTCTCTGGCGCGTCGCTCCCACTTGATGGCCTTGCACGGTGAGAGTTCCACATTCGTGGTGAAGCTCGAACAGTTGACACAAGAGTCTAGAAATCTATCACCTCCTTGGGTCACTCCAACCTTTCTAAAGAGTATGCTACGGGGATGTGGCATCCTCAACAGGCGGCCACAAAGAGAAAAGGGTTCCACCCCAGTTGCTCATTGGGTAGATCTTCCCATAGGACCTGCACCAGCACAGCCACTGGGATCCACCAATGTCTGCAGTAAGGAATCAATTGCTTTGGCATCACTGTCTTTGGGGGAAGAATTGTGAACAATTCGATGTGTCATTTTTTGTTGGATCCCCCTTTTGTCGAGGGCTTAATTTCAAAGCTCATCTCGGGGAGAGAGACAAGACGCATCTTCGGCATTGCCAACTGACCTGGGCTGCACAGGTGGATACGATTTCAATGTTGATGTTCATTGTTTCATGTTTTTCGTCAAACACTAGGAAGAAAATGATTTTGGAAACCCCTGAAATGAAAATACAATCATATTGTTTTCGCTGAAAAGAATATCCCGTTTCTGAGGACAACACCTTCAAGCAGATCAGTGGCTGAATGCATCTCACGCTGCAGGTCTTCTAAGGACTCCTCCAGCTCCTCCACGGCATCCTCACAACTTTCAAGAAGGCATCTGAGGGGATCGGGGCACTTTTGGGAAGATGAAGTCAGTGGCAGTCTTGGCATCTCATTCACTGGTTCATTCATTGATTCATTGCATCAGTGAATCAGTGGTTCAGTGATCCACTGATTCATTGCTTCATGGGCTGACTCATTCATTGGTTCATTGATTCATTCATGGGCTGCCTCACCGATTCATTGATTGGCTGATTCACTGATTCACTGGTTCCTTGATTCATTGGTTCATTGAAGCATCGACTCATTGATTCATTGATTGGTTGACAAACTGATTCATTGATTCACTGACTGTTCGATTCATTGATTCACTGATTCATTGCTTCATTGATTCATTGCATGATTCACGGACTCATTGATTCATTGGTTGGTTCGTTGACTGAGTCATTGGTTGGCTGATTCGTTGATTCATTGATTCATTGCTTCGTTTCTTCATTGCTTCACTGATTCATCGTTTCATTGGTTCATTGATTCATCGATTCATTGGTTCATTGATTCACTCAGACACTTGTGCATGGATTCTTTCATGTCATGTCATCGGGATCTCAACAACCATTTGCTCATTCGTTGATGCACCTCACAACTTCAACACTTCTTTGCTTCTGCATCTCAAAGATTTTCCTATAGGCCATTTTCTCCTATAGTTGTTTTACTTCTTTCGAAACTTCAGCCCCGGCATGGGCCGGGCACTACCTGGTAGGAATTTGGTATAATATACATATATACAACATACCTATAGAGACGCAATATTTCCCTTAGAGATCTAGACCTTGCATATGTTGAATCTTTTGTATATGTGGTATAATTTGCCTATACATGGGAATGTGACAAATAGCAATAATGTGAAATAGTATCCCATAAATTATTGTTTTCCATATAGTGAGAAAAGATTTTCCTGCCGTAGGGACTTGCAATTAACGAACATATATACATATATGTGAAGAAGAAGCCAACTTGTAAAACTTTAAGGGAATATACATGGATTGTCATATCCTCTGGGATTTGCTACAGTTTGCTATGGTTAAGCCATGGCCCATTTGGCTCGATGATTCACCTATTAATTGGATGATGATTTTCCAAAGGTTGAATTACCAGAGAGTAAGCAACTTCAATACCTTTAGAGATTTTGCATCCCAAATCAGTTCCAAACCTTTTGGGACGTATAGCTCTCAGACACGGGACGTTGGTGAAGCTGTGCCATCACACCGTGCTGCCAGAGGAGCGGTTGGCAAGTGGGGTTAGGTGACCTTATATATGGGACAACCCTAGGACTTGGGGACTTACCAACGAGGGTTATTAACCAGTTGCGGTTCCTGATATACATGATCCTCCAAGTAGCCCACCATATATTCAATGTGGCCAGGATAACTAATGGTGGTTTGAAACCAGCGACCGACTAAGTACCAATTATCCACTGCTATGATTATTGATTCTATCCACACTGCTGGTGTATGCCACCAACTAAGCCCAGCTTCAAGTCATAATCCCAACAAACGAGGAAGCAAATCCAGGTATATATCCCAATAGCTTCAATAACAAATCAACAGCGGATCCACTGGTCACAACGAAAAAATCCTGTCAGCCCAGGATCTCTCTGAAAGCCCCGCCGCCATGCTGCACACAGCAGCTGAAAAGCTCTCTGCCATGACCCTTCCATGGCCTCTGAGTGCCAAGGCCAACGTGAGAGTACCAGTGGTTTCGCATCCCCACAACATGTAGTTGGAACCCGTCCCTTCAGCGGCCGTGGTACGAAACCCATTTTTTGGCCGCTTTTGCGTATTTCATTTCATCTTAACATCATCTTCATGTTACGTCACACATGTTGTCTTACTCACGTTAGTTAGAAGTTGTGCCCGTCAGTTAGAAGTTGTGCACGTCAATTAGAAGTCGTGCACGTCACTTAGAAGTTGCGCCCGTCAGTTAGAAGTTGTGCCCGTCAGTTAGAAGTTGTGCACGTCAGATAGAAGTTGTGCCCATCAGTTAGAAGTTGTGCCCCTCAGTTAGAAGTTGTGCACGTGAGTTAGAAGTTGTGCACGTGAGTTAGAAGTTGTGCCCGTCAGTGAGAAGTTGTGCCCGTCAGATAGAAGTTGTGCACGTCAGTTAGAAGTGGTGCACGTTAGTTAAAGTTGTGCCCGTCAGCTAGAAATTGTGCCCGTCAGTTTGAAGTTGTGCCCGTCAGGTAGAATTTTTGCACGAATGACCGTGTGTTTATTTTTGGGGTCGGGGGGGTGGGGGG
>BGPT01000089.1:503419-573200 GCA_003297045.1 Symbiodinium sp. clade C Y103
GTGTTTATTTTTGGGGTCGGGGGGGTGGGGGGGGTGGGGGGAACATTGATGCTACGCTGGATGATGTTCTCTTGCACGGACACGTGGATGCTACGTTGGAAGATCATCTCTTGTACACACACAATGATCTTACGCTGGAAGATTTTCTCTTGCACAGACATGTTGAAGCGTTCCATTTGACCAAGCTGGTGAAAATGTTTGTTTGGCGACAGACGTTGTCCAATCCGACGCCCAAGAAGTTTCTGGAAGCACTTGCCAACCAATGTGCGGCCTTTAGATGATACAAGTGCTCGGTTGCTGCTGCAAAACGAAGTAGTTTCGTCCAGGGTTTTGACACCTTGATTTTCATGTGTTTTTTCCAAAAGCGGTTGGCGCTGTGACAAGAAAGCGATTTCACTGAGTGATGAAAGCACAAAACCACACGGCCAATAAAAGGACGTGTACCTAGTTGCATCTAGAATTGCTGGTTTACCCCCCAACCCGCCTGGAAATGGAAATGTGTTATCTACATATGCATATATTATCATAAACCATCATGTATATATATATATATGTGATATTATATATATATATGATATGTATATATGTATATTGTGATATATATGTAAATATATATATATACATGTATATATATATATGTATATATATATATATTGTGATATATATGTAAATATATATGTATATATATGTAAATATAGTTACTATATGAAAATCATCTACCAACCATTCTACAACTTCTACAAAGACTGGATTCTCTTGGATTTCCTGGGGGGGTTCCGAACTGGATTTCCAGCATGGCACCGCCAAGGCAGCGTTGAAACTGATGTCGTTGGGACGTGGACCTTCGGTCTCCATGTGACCTGGCCAATCCCCATCTGGAAATCAGTTGGGAAATGTCAAACTCCTATTCAGTGCTGCCCCCTAGATAGCCAAGTTGACGTATAATTTGGTGAATTCTATCGTTGATTGGGGTGATATAACGAACTAGTTCATAGTTCATGGGGACTAGAAACCAACTTATAACTGGGGGTACCACCCTGCAATGAACAGGGAAATTTACCGTCAAAACTGATGGATTAGCACGGTTTAACTGTTTAACCATCCAAAGTGGTGGATTAACATGGTTTCACCATCCCGAAATACCCCCTATGAAACATGAAATGCCCCCCTTGAAACATCTTGTAAGATGGTTTAGTATTGGATCTATGCATGAATGGGCCCCTTCTCTAATATTAGAGTATGTTCGAGGGATGGAATGTCCAAAACCAACCAACATGTGCACATGTGTTCATGTCTTCATGTACAAATTTACAAATTTATCACAAATAGACATATATCATTCACAAACAAGATGCAACAACAGGGGATCGCATGACCAATATTTCAAGGCCTTCTTTAGCAAGAAACGACAGTCAGGGCAGTCCAAAAAAAACGTGGTGCTCTAAAGCTGGATCAATATGTTTGGTTTCAAACAGCTATGTAGCAGCAATAACCTTCCATGAATAAGAAACAGAACGAATGGAACCTGGGACGGGAAAGGATTGCATTTTCTCGTCTTCCACGAACCATGCCCGTGATACAACGATTTCTTGCGCTGGAAATGCGTCAATCGTGCTGTTTGATGAATTTGGCAAATGACCAGAGCTGAACACTTGTTCCAAAACCCAGAAAATCTATGCACTGTGGAATTACCCCCATGTATGGAATGTTTACTTCATGCATTTCACCGGATGTGCATGTGAAAGGCAAGTCGTGCAACGATGTTTGTGGGGTTGAAAATTAAAACATACAGACACGGGGGAAACAGTGGCCTGACATACCGGTCAATCATCATGTGAAGAAATATGTTTCTGATGGATATGTTTTTGCAACAATCATCTCCACAATGGTGCAATTGCATGACATTGATGGCTAAAATGTTGCCCCTGCTTCGAATTTTCTGAATTTGGGGAAATGTACATGTTGGTTGCCAGATTCTTGCGAACAAAAAGGTTCCGTGAAAATATCCACTAGTTAATGCCTGGGATGTATCCGGGCCTATCGGGAAATATCGGATTGAATCGGATTACGACCCACACTCATCACTACCAGCACCACCCCTTTCATAGTTCTCGCACCTAGCAACTGGACGGCTTTAGCCCAGCGCTTGACGGTTGCAAACGCACCAAGACAGCAGGTGAAAGATACCAGATCCATCTGACCTAGCGGTTGAGAGGTGTGTTCCTACATGGCAAGTTTTGTCCATTTGAAGGAGGCGGAAGTATGTGTATGTCGTGTAATGCAATGCAGCATAGTGCAAGGATATTATATGTGATGTAGTGTAGTGTTCTGTTCTGTTCTGCGTTGTGTTGTTTTGTATTGGATTGCACTGCATTGCATGCGCGTTTGGATTGGCAATTGTAGTTTGTTGTTTTGCATTGTACGGTATCGTCCTGTGTTGTCTTGTATTGTGTTGTGCTGTGTTGTGTTGTGTTAGTGTTGTGTTAGTGTTAGTGTTCTGTTCTGTTATGTGTCGTGTTGTGTTGTTTTGTATTGGATTGCACCGCATTCCACTTGCATTTGCATTTGCTTCTCATTTGTACTTTATTGTTTTGTATTGTGTTGTGTTGTGTTGTATTGTATTGTATCGTATTGTATTGTATTATGTTGTCTTGTGTTGTCTGCTGTGTTGTATTGTACTACTGTATTGTACTACTGTGTTTTACTGTGGTGCACTGTATGGTATTGTATTGTATTTGTACTGTACTGTACAGCATTTGCCTTTGCATTTGCAGTTACAGCTGCATTTGTATTTGAATTGCTGGTGTTGTTGTGTTTGCATGTGTATTGGAATTTGAATTTTATTTGCATTTGCATTTGGATTTGCATTTGTATTGTGTTTGTATGCGCACTGCATTGTATTGTATTGTACTGGTATTGGACCCGTTTGTTATGTAATGCCGTGTTTTGTGAGGTTTTGTTGTATGATTTTCACTTCTGTTACGTCATGTGTGTGTGTGTTCGTATTTGCAAATACAACGTTACAGATACCAACCATTGACATTATACGACAACCATGAATATATATATATATATGTATGCATGCATGCATGCATGCATGCATGTATGTATGTATATATGGGCAGAGATATCGTCATACTGTATTTTGCGTGATTGGGTCCACTGGAAACGAACAAACAAACATTTTAGTAAATGGAGGTACAACTGCCATAATCGTGTGTCATAAATGGGGCTGCACCTGCCAAAACAAATCCAGGATGATCTGTTTCCCTGCATGATTGTATGCCTTGAAAACATTACTAGCTAGCTACCACCTAGAATTTTGATCATACGCAACTGTTTTTTAAGCATTGTCGCAGCAATCTGCACCAATTCTGCCCACGTTTCCCAGGATTTTGATGTCGGATCACCTCCGTCACCTCCGAGCACTTGAAGGAGGCGCAAGACTCTTCGCCAGGCATCCGCCCCGGCATGGTCACCTTGCCAATGCAGCCAGTGACATCACTTTTGGTCAGGTAATTGCTTTGAAAAGCCTAACCATACCCTGATTTCCGTGAACAAATGCCCACCATTCCAAAACTGGTTCCCCCACGCAGGTGCTCGAACTGCTGTAGGTCCTTGCAACACAACCAGCCAACCAAACAACCAACCTAGTGGTTGCCTTTCGGCAAAATTTGCACATGTTTAGCAAACTGCCTCCATTCTCATTTGTTGAATCTCATGACTGCTGGTTAGACATTGTTGTGATTAGAGTACTTTACCGCAATCTGCAAGGAAGGAATCTAGACATCCCTGGTCATTGAGGCAGAGAAGTGACATGACAACGGACTGCAATAAACTAGAAGAAACTCGTGTCACTTTCCTGGGGAAAAAAACGGCTGATACAAAAAAAGGGCGTCAGATCGTGGATCAGAGGTCAAGTCTCATATGAATACCGGTATCACTTCAAGCCCCCAGATCATGTTTCAACAATGGCATGTTCACATCACGTTTAAGGTGGGGATTCCGCTCTAAAAAGTGGTATTGGGCATGTCCCCAATCGACCTTGCATCCATCGATCTATCTATCTATCTATCTATCTATCTAGGTATCTATCTATCTATGTGTCTATCTATCTATCCATCCATCCATCCATCTATCTCTCTATCTATCTGTCTATATGTCTATCTGCTTATCTAATCTGATCTTATCTGAGCCTAAGCCAATCTACTTGAATCTTATCTAATCCCATCCTGTCCTGTCTTATCCTATCCTATCCTATCCAGTCCTATCCTGTCCTGTCCTATCCTGTCTATCTATCTATCTACCTACCATCTGTCCATCAACCAAGCCTAGATACATCAGCTAACCATGTTCTCAAGTAAAGCCTTGAAAGACGTTGATTCTACAAATTGAACACAGAATTTTACAATTAAAACCAAATGTTTTTTAAATTCTAAAGGTTCAAAGTTAGAATTGGTCGAAGCTGGCCGGATCCAGCCTTGAATTTTCACAATCCAGACATACTCTCAAATTGGAGCCTGGAAAATTTGAAAATTCTCGGGGTTTTTGAATTCAATTCTCAAAATTCCGAAAAGAAAAATTGGGCCTGAAAAGGCTTAGATTTTTTGGGAATAAATTATCAGAATTATACAAAGTTTTGAAATTAAAAATTAGAATTAGTCAAAGCTGGCCAGATCTAGTCTTGAATTCTAAAATTTTGAAACTTCTAAGTTTGGAGCCTGGATTTTTTCTAGAATATTCGAAGTGAATTCCAAACGCAGGTGGTCAAGATTTGGATCTTTTCCCGCATGCAAGGGGAAAAGACACAGGCGACCGCGGCAAGACGTACAAACCAAGCACAGGCGTAACGCAGTCCTCATCAACGTCAATCCCAAGGAAGAGCTTGCCATTCCGTGGAAAATGTGCACGCAAATGCATATTCACTGTCCCACCTGGGCAACATCCGTTGCTGCCATATATAATCAAGAATAGGAAAATGAATGGCGGGTGACGCTGATCTTTGCCTTGCCTGGAACATTGGAGTTCACTCGCGCCCATAAGGGGTCGGGATACTGCTTTTTTAAGTTTTTGCACATTGGCCGTACCCCAAAAGTTTCCGCCCCAACGCCACACTCTAAGATGCCTGGGCCTATGGTCGCCTTGAACGTGGCCGGGTTTATTCTGAAAGCCGGGTCTGCACCTAAGCTGCAACACAGCAGAGCACCCAACAGCGTGCAAAATCAGGTTGTGGACATCAGGATCCGCCCTACACTTAAGGGTGGACGCAGCGCCTAGCATTGTATTTCCTAGGCCGGCCAAATGCCTTGCGCGGGGTTGTTACAAAATGATTTCTGTCAGGCAGCAAGCAAAAAGGGATCTTAGCAAAACTATATTCGCGTATGCTCTGAATTGTTGCAGAGCGATAATAGAATAGAATACTTAATCACTAATCCTTTAATCCTTGTCGCTTACAGTTCTCCCAAGAAGATGCCCATGCAGTGTCAAATTCAATACTATTCCACATAAAACCGACAGGAGAAACGCACTGTAGCTGAAACATAACGCGAATGCCGCGTGTTTCGCAGGCTGCTGCGCGGACCATGCCCTCAGGCAAAGGGCGCCAACATTGGCCGCACATGGCGCTGGCAGCGCAGCAGCTGCCATGGCTCCCATGGGCCGGCGGGTGCGTCCGCATAGTCTCACGCAGCCCTGCTCGCAAAAGAAAAAAAAGTTGCCAACATCAGATTTTACCAGCTTTTTCTCAAACAGAAGAAGGAATACCAAGCACCGAACTGTTGCCAAGCATGAGACCATAGGCGGAAAAAAGGAAAAAGACAATCAGAAAAGAAGCAGGGGACTGAGGAAGCCACAGCACAGAGACAGAAGTGGGAAAGAAGCAGGGAAGGAATGGGGAAGAAGTCGGACGTGAACAAATGAAATTCTTCCATTCCAAGGACGGCACAAAGACACAAACAGAAGAGAAGAAAGAGACAACAGCTAAAAGACAGGAACACGTGGAAAGAAAAATATTCCCTGCCAAGGCAGCTACAGAACAGGAAGCGAAGAAGGAGACAAGTGAGAGCCCAGGACACCCACAGCATACCTCTCAATCACCAAATACTGCCAACCGCAAAGCAACTCTCGGGGGTTCACCAACAACCTGATCAAAGGACCAAATCATATTTCAAGAACTTACACTTTAATCTCATCGTGAAAAAATACCAGCCCCAGAAAATTTCTCGAAGGCCCACCGTTTAAATTTGTCAAAGCACCAAATTATATATATTTTCCTAAGAAACTCACACTTTACTCTCATTGCGACATATTGCCAACCCCAAAGAATCTCCGAGGTTCACCTTCAAAATAATCCGAGTACGAAATCTATATAATCCAAAGAAATTCACACTAACCTCTCAGTCGAGAAATATTGCCAACCCCACAGAAACTCTCAAAGGTTCACCTCCAAACTGATCCAAGCACCAAGTCAAAATCAAAGAAACTCACACTGTACTCTGGTCAACAAAATTTGCACACCCCAGGGAAGCTGTCAGAGGTTCACCGTCAAGCTGGGCAGCGAGGCCGAAGTCGATGAGCTTGCAGTGAAGACGGCAGCCGGAAACACCAAATGCGTGCGCAAGCATCCCGTTCTCTGCTTTGACATGCTGCTGCATCAGGTGGCTGGCGTGCAGATGCGCCAGAGCAGGTCGATGATATTCCTACTTCTGCACAAACAATTGTTAAAGAAGAAATATACGCAGAAATGCTGTCTGAAAAATGAGGACAATTGGGAACGTTCTAATGAACATGGAGCATTGTAACTTCTCAGCATCCCCAGCCACGTCACCTTTTATGAGCGGACCTGCATTCTCGACATACAAACATGTTCAAACGCTCCACGATCACTTCAGGCCTCTCCACGAGGCAATTGCAACACCTGCAAGCAGCTTGCAGCAAAATTTCCAATTTTTTCCGACTAATTCGGGGAAATCCAGATGGCGATCATCTCCAATGGCACCCAAAAGTTTTAGGCATCAGAAATCCAAAGACCTGCGACAACTTTTCGGCCAACTGGTATGGTTGTGAAAACAACGATGAGTTCATCAGGACAAAAGCTTGAAAAGCATGTCCCACGCACGCCTTGTATTGTCTGGCCGCTGGGAGATCTCTCTCAGCAGTGACCGGACCTCCGGTTATGCGAATTAGTGTTTCAAATTTGGAACCTGCAGTTTTGGTTTTGTTGGCAACCGTTGCAGCCCAAACAATTACAAGTAGTTCCCGGGCAAGCCGGCAACGGAAATTTCCGAAAATAACGACCTATAGTTATAGTTGAAAGAGACAGCGATGCGCTGGTGACGGTGACACGATCCTCAAGATGATGATGATGATGATGGTGATGATGATGATGATGATGATGATGACGATGATGATCCTCACAATGATGATGATGATGATGATGATGATGATGATGATGATGATGATGATGATGACGATGACGATGATGATGACGATGATGACGATGATGATGATGATGAGGATGGTGATGATGATGATGATGATGATGATGATCATCATCATCATCATGATGATGGTGATGATGATAATGATGACGATGATGATGATGATGATGAGGATGATGATGGTGATGATGATGATGATGGTGATGATGGTGATGATGATGATGATCATGATGATCATGATGATCATGATGATGGTGATGATGATGATGATGATGATGGCAATGGCAATGGCAATGGCAGAGATGATGGTGGTTGGGTTGATTTTGCTAGGGTTTGCGTGCAGCAATCACACTACGATTCGGGACAGCTGCTTGCAAAACACAATGGAACTGCAAAACCGCGAAAGATGTGCTTGGCACAAATGAATGGACAGAAGGACAAAAAATACTACCAAAGCTGGATCAAAGTATTCCACCAGCTCCCTGCACATAAACCCTGGGTGCCTTCTCGTCTCGAGCGCTTGCGCGCCTAGTCCACATGCCAGGCATTGCCAGGCGATTGCGCTGCGATGGCCAAGTGATGGATGTCAAAAAAAGTAAAACATTTGTCTGCGTGCACATTTGTCTGCGCGCGTCTTCCTCCACCTGGCTGACAGGCATTCAACTGGTACAGGAAGGGTACTGTTTGCTGCCTCTGTGTTCACATGATCTTCTCAATCAAGTTGGAATAAGGCTGAACTGAGCAAGTTGAAAACATGTGAAAGTTGAAGATTGGAGAATCCTGGGTGCCTCATCCTCTGCCCCTTCGGGCGTCTGAAAAAGACTGAGCCTGGCTGACAGTCATTCAACGGGTACAGGAAGGGTTTGATTTCTTGAAGTCAGCGATTCAACATGTGATGAACAAACAGGTCAGTTGGACATGATAGAGTGATAGGCGAGCAAAGTCGGATGAGTCGGATGTCAAAAACCTGTCAGTTGTGCCAGGCACTTGCGACACAATGGCGCGGAAGACGGGGGAAGCCGCGGGGCCCAATTTGCCGTGCTTCCAGACCTCATGTGGCCACTGGCTACTAATCCATGTTTGTTTATGTTCAATTTTTCATCTCTTTTGTCGGGTTGCTGGCTGTGGGGGCACGATTGGTGTGAATCTGGCCGATGTTGCTGGATGAGTTCATGCTGCTGCTACTACATGTAGCTCTACAGAGCACAATACAAAACATGAGGAGTGTAGCAGTTCCTAGAGTACTACATGTAGCTTTACAGGGCACAATACAAAACATGAGGAGTGTAGCAGTTCCTGTAGTACTACATGTAGCTCTACAGGGCACAATACAAAACATGACGAGTGTAGCAGTTCCTGTAGTACTACATGTGTAGCAGTTCCTGTAGTACTACATGCAGCTCTACAAGGCACAAAACAAAACATGAGTAGTGTGGCAGTTCCTGTAGTACTACATGTAGATCACAAGACATCCCCAAAATCCTCATGCAAGGACCTGTTCAGGTACTTCACCACCATATCCACCATGCAACGGGACATCTTGCCACATAAATTTTGATGACATGTTCAATTTGATCCTCATGTAGCCGATCGAAGTGACTATATAGAGACCCCAAACATTGTTTGCACTGATTTGAATACAATTGTGAAAGAAGAATCGTAAAGAAAGTCGCAGTTCCAGATAAGGTGGACAAGTACTCTTGCATAGATTGAAAATGTCCGAGAGCACCCCCAGTGGGACGCAAGGCCGGAAATAAAAGCGAAATCACGCCGCCCAGGCAAGCAACCCTTTCAAAGAAGAAAGAACCCCATACAGGTAAACCTGTGTAGGCAAAAAACCGACGCGAGTACCCAGAAAACCCTGCAGGTGCGAAGAAACCCACATTAAGCACGGGGGTTGAAGCAGCCAATTTATAAAGTTGGAGCACTTTCGCCCCGCAGAAGAGTTTCGAATCGGACGCTGGCTTTCAAAACACAAACGCTACGAGCCGTCGAGCTCCAGATTCAATCCCTGTTTTCATACCCATTCTCCATACATTTTGCTATCCTTTTTCGGAGGGCCAAGGCGCTCTTAGTCTTATTCTCACCATCTTTGGCAGTACTTTTGTTACAACTAGTCTCATTGTTACTATTATTGTCAGAAAATATTGCTATTGTTCTTGGTTCTCATCATCATTCCCGTGATTCACCATGATTCTGATTGTGATTCCTACTGGGTAAGATCAAGCCCAGAGAGCTGAACTGTTTTGGGGCCCCTGCCCTGCGCTTGGGTTCCGCCACCCTGCAACGCCCAAGTCACCCATCCGCTGCGCCGCACTGTTCTTGGACACCGCATCACCCAAACGGCGCCGCGCACCGTAGCTCCTGGGGCTAGTGGGATCAGTGGTATCAAACGACATTGACTGGTGGCTATCATTATTTATATATATGTTTTCTCAATTTTATATTCCGGCTATTCTGGATCATATGATGGAGGTATTAGCCCAACCATATGGGGATCGAATGTGTATATCATGGGATAGAATGGGATATGTGTCTAGAAAATAATCAATGTTCGCCAACATGACAAGTTCAGCTATTTGTGGATACCTACCCCAATCATAACCATCATTCCAGTGACGTCGCGACGTGAGGTCGTTATAATTCAGACAGAATTTTATCGCTATGCTCTAGCTGCTGGGGTTCGGATATGGAATAATAGTAACAATATTGACAAGAGTGATGATCAAAATACTAATAATAAAGTGATGGTGATAGTGGAAAAAATAATGGTAACAAGCATGGAATTTTGAAACAATTTAATAATACATGCAAACGTGTCTAAAAAAACGGTGGATTTATTCTACTTGTATGTAAAATTATGTTTCACCTGTGACTTGAAATGTGTTTCCATATTTCCAGGCATGCCTAAATTTTCGTTTTATGGCGTTACAATACGTTCAGAATATCCTGAAAATCTATTGAGAATCCCAATGAATCAGTTTGTGGGTTGAGGGTTGGGTTCCACTATTATGGTGGGTAGTGTGAACCGTTGCACTTTTGGTGGGAAAAAACCTTCTCTCTTTGCAAGTATCCATTCTGCTTCCTCTTTTGTCCATGGTATGCCAGAATAGACCTTCCGATCCAAGCGGGGAAACCCCACAAGAAATCCATCAAAACTACCTGTGGGATGATCACTATTTGACTGGCAATTTCATCATTTTGATTCTACTTGGGGTCTACACCACTACTGCACTTTTCTGGGGAACATCAGCCCACGTGTATGTGCAAGCGAACTCACCCATTCGAAGAACCCCTTTACATTAAGTCCTGATTTGGGAGACCCTGCATCATAATCTAAAACAATGTAAAACATATACCCTCCGGTTATTCAACATCGCCATGGAAAACCACCATCTTTCATAGGGAAATCACCATGTTTATCATCTATAAATGCGCCACATTTTCCATGGCTGTGTTAAATAACCATAAGGTACCAAGGCCACGGCACAGAAGGCTCAAGGCAGTGGCCCAGGCCACGGCACCCGCCAATACACTGTTCAGCGCCACCACATCCTTGGATGCCAAGAGTCGTGCACCCTTGCCACGGAGCAATGTTCCTAATGCGTTGGATGCCGAAAAAATGAGCTGATCACATTCTCGATCATAGGGTTTAAAAAATAAGAGACCACTAAGCACCAAGCGGCAACTCATTGACACCAGCCTTTGTTAGCAAAAGTAGAATCAAATGGAGCAAATGCCCGCCAACTTGAACAAAATATTGGAACATCCGGAAAAATGAAGGTCCGCAATCTTGGTCACGCCCCTTTTATTCGGCAATTTCCTATTTGTTTGGATTTTTTGTTTCAACTATGTTGACAAATATCCCTGTTTTCATTGGTCCGTCCAGCCCTTTGGTTTGCACACCTCTTTCTTGCACTGACGCAGAGGTCTACTCGGGAACATGCAACGAAGAAATAGGAACCTTGGCGAAAGGAGTACGCTTGCACTTTAGCCTCCGTGGTGCTGCCACATTCTCTTCGCAATGTTGGTCATGGTAAGCTTGCGCTTGCAAGGCGGTTGGTCCTCTCTACATCCATCAAGAGCAAACAACAAGATGGAGCGCATGACCAAGTCCACTCGTCCACTATGACGTCAACAACTGCCCCCCTTTAAAGATGCGCAAAATTTGGAGCTTTCCAGGCTGGAGGGGCTCGTTGTTTTGCCGTACCTTTAAAGGCGTGCTGGCTGATGGAAAGTCTTGGAGAAAGCTGCAACTGACTGAGCTCCATTGCGTTATGTCATAGCCTGAAACCATCAATGGTAACAGCTGTTGGTCAACCAAATTGAGTTGGATATATATTTTATGTATATATATATATATATACATACACATGTGTGAATATGTATGTCAATGTGCATGTATGTCGTATACATCCTATCTTGTCTCCCAAGTTATTTTCTCATCCAAATGGCCTATAAAATGACCCCCCTTTCATGGTCCACACGACACGTCCCCCCTCCACGCCACGCCACGGCTCCACAGCTGCGGCGCAACAGCTCGAGTGCCACCGGCCAGCGGGTTCCGCAGACGCGCATCACGGCGGTGTCGAAGATCAGGCGCTGCATCTGGGCACGGTGAAGATCCGAAAAAAATGGGGGAGTTGTTATCAAACACCATCGAGAATGGTGATTTAACCATCAATAATAGGGACGTCACCATCAACACTAAAGATTTAAGCATCAACGGAAGGGATGTCATGGGATTTAAAGGGAGCTCATGATTTCATGACATGTAAATGGGATGTGAATGGGATAGAAGTGGGATAAGCCATCAAGAATGGGGATTTAAGCATCAACAAAGAGGATTAAATGATTAAACCATCAATAATGGGAATGTGTTATCAACCAGAAAAATGGGACATAAATGGGATATACATGGGATGCAAATGCGATGGAATAGGATGAATATGACGTAATGGGATGGAATTGGATTTGTATGGGTTTGTAGATATCAAGCCGTCTGTTTTTAGGAAAAAAAAATATGTATACCGTATACCAAGATTTCATCCACTATCGACCACCGAAAAGTGGTTATGTGCAGGTACGGAGATCCAATTTTAGTGAACAAATAAGAACGTTCCAATGTATGTAATTCCACAGGCTTTGGAAGAATTCAAGAAATAGCCTCGAATGGGACCAGTTCTGTCAAGCAAGCTTCGCAAGTGAGCAAGCTGTTGAAGAAGCAAACAAAAGGCATAAGGGAAAAAGCAACTAGGTTCACAGATGATATCGAACAAACCTGCGTGTTCAATTACACAATTCTAGCTTATCAAATCAAAAGATTCATTCAATCAAATCCAGTTCTCCTTGAAGTACCATGTCCATTGGTCTTTTACGTCCAACCACAAGTACCACGCTTTATACTCAAATGCGATTCACCAAACTTAGCTCTGCTCTGAACCTCCGAAGGCAAATGGAAGAAGACAAATCTGCTCCACACGTCTCGTCTGCTCTCATGTCGTCTGTACAAGCAGCCAGCAACCAAGAGTCCCTGAAACTTGACTACGAGTCGTTCAACTCCAGTTGGTTCAAGAGTTCCATCAAAAGACACAGAAGAAAATAGTTTGCATAAATCCGAATTGGGCTGGACCAAAGGGAAAAACCTTTGACATCACCAACATCTGGACAAAACGGTTCTGGGATCCACCATCTGGACACATCCTAATCATGAGACATTACTCAAGAATTCAACAGATGTTCAATGATCCATAAATGACCTATGGTACAATACACCCCCATACGCGCCGTGGCCAAAAATTGGTATATAGAGTATCCTTTGGGATTCCTCATGTGGGTATATTTCCCTGTATATTAGTGGATGACCATCCCCTCTTGAATGGGACAATAGCCCATGTATATAACTTGATCATGGCACCAACATGCCCACCCAACATAGCATTCCTTCCCCTGGCTGGACCAAGGTGCGTGCTCACCTTCCACATCGGCTGCAGCCCAGCAGCGCAGCCAGAGCGCTTGGGGCCACTGGTGCGATGGCAGACGCGCGCTGAGGGCAGAGAAATGGATCCTGTGGCGTCACGCAGTGCCACGTGGCACGGGTCTATCTGAGACCTTGAAAAATCGTTTGTTCTGTGCCATCTAGGGTCATGTGTTTGGTGGATATTTCCTTAGACCTTACATAGGACCTGACATAGACCTTAGGGTAGAGCACCTCCGATTTACAGGGTAAATTTCCACAGGTCAGCTGATATGCCTTGACGACACCTGGAAAAACACAAGGTTTTATAGCTGATGTTACTGCTCCATGTAGGTAACCGGAGGGTATGGATAGAAAATGTGGATAATCTTAGCTGATAGATGGGAAAACACGCACCAGAAGTGGGCATGTAATCAACAGGCACTGGAAGAAAGCAGTAGAAATGGGGTGCAATCAACAGAAGGGGGTGTTTCAGACCCACTTTGAACTTGGCACATTCGACGTCAGTGACTTTGCCTCATCTTGCCACCACAAAGTTCCACTCATCCGGCATCACGTGGGTACATGCAAGAAACGTGGATACAGAATATTGTCTACTATATTAGTGATCACATTGTTGTTGGTTGGGCTTGCATTTCCTTGCTTCGCCTCCCATGTTTCTTTGGTGTTTATTCATTCACCGATGGTCAATATCAAGACTTGTTGTCACTTCTTGTCCTCCCACTCTTTGCTAATCCACCAGTATACACCAAACACCGCCTGATGTATGTGTATATATATACATAGTACGTTCTTTTCCTGTGTGCTGGTGCCATATATATATATATATATGCAGATATACATATTATGTCATATTATGTTATATTGCTGGTTTACACAACCATTAGTGCTGCTTCATACTTCTATATATCCTCTGGCTAACTAACCTGGAAGTCAGAAATCCTCCATGTTGTAATGGTGGTTGTCTTCAACTTCTGCATGAGTTTCCCAGAAGATTGAGCTGCTACTAGATTTCCATCCAAGCTCTAGTGAATCACATATATATATATATACAGATATACAATACAATTTGGATCAAAAACAGTAACTTCTAAGCCCTGGCCCTGGAATACTGGAAATCAGTTGGAAACACAGTTGGAAATCGGGAAACAAAAACTTGGAAAGCCTTGGAAACCTTGGGAAACCCATCGCAACCTTTGGAAACCCTTTTAAAAACCCTTGGAAAACATTTGAAAGTGGTGAAAACTGTTGTGACTACAGCATATTGGAACAACCTTAGCCAATGCTTAACCAGCCCTGCTGGATTTTGCACAAGGCTCAGGTCCAGTTGCAACTGCCCATCCCTCAGCTGTCGCAGCTGCGAGACCGCCGCATCCGGAACCTCCAAGACATCCGAGGCCAGGCGATTTAGCACCTGGTGCCGTGGATCCACAGTGGGGGGGTTGCTGAGGATAGTTCCTGGCTAATGTTGGTTAGTTCTGGCTAATTGTATGATTGGCTAGTTGGTTAGTTGTGGTTAGTTGCGCTCAGTGGTTAGGTATGGTTAGTTCACATCAACATATTTCTTGAGGTCCCGCGGGTCAAAATGCCGAGGGTCCAGCGGCATCTTGCATGGTTGCAGGGTTTATACTCCAAAGTTGAACCCATGGATGTGACATAGAAATGAAAGAACGAGAATTGGGTTGGGAAAACAAACTGGAGAAGACCTTGCGTGTCCAATTCTGGGGGTGCTATACCGTGATGATCGGGTTCCCTAGTGCGGCCATTGTTTTGGAGGAGGATGTCAGACGTGATCTCTGAAGCTTTGCGTAGGTTCCTGTGTATGCAGAAAAGCTCCAAAAGTTCATCCAAAGTGCCAGTTGCATTTGGAAACCCTCGCGCTTTGTTAGTTTGACTGTTCCCTACCAAACCTGAAGAAGAACATATCATATGAGGTTCTACCCCTCATCCTCACAGAACCATTCGCGGCCTTCGTCCCTTGCTTTGGATCCAAGGCCAATCCACCGCCAGCATGGCTCAGCATGGCCCAGCATGCCCTAGTTGGCCCAGCTGGGCAGCTGGAATGTGTCTGGAAATGAGGTATGGGCCCCTCAATGTGTGGCATGTCCATAGAGAATATGACGAACCATGGAATTTTGGGGTTTTGGGGCTGCCTGATTTTCAAACCCATATTTTCCGCATACCACAGCTAGCAGGTTCTACCGTGTTGCTTTTGTTTCCTTGGAGGATGGCCCCGCAAAAGCCTTCAGAGACATTCTTCGATTGTTAAAATTTCAGCCACGGGCAGGTCGTAAGTTTCTGCGGTTCTTTCCAAATCATTTCCTTAAAATGAGACAACCAGAAGTTGAGCTTGACCCAATGATGCCACCAAACGTTCACCTGACCGCAGACCCAAGCAGTTGGTGTTTAGCCAGCCATGTTCGCGAAGTCCACCGGGCTGAAACCATAGGTGTCTACTCAGTCGATGGGTCCAGCGTCGGAGTGAAAGGCAAACCCTTGATCCGTCCCCAAAATCAATACGTGGCCGCCATGGCCTGTTCTGTTTCTTTGGATCTTTTGCGTTTCATGAGTCTCCGATTGATTCTCTTCTTTTAGTTGTTCTGAAAAACAAAAACATCCCAAATCTTACCCACCTAAAATCACATGCCCTAATTCTTAGGATTACATTGATCTATGTTATATACATGTGTATATATATATATATGTATATTGATCAACTCCAACTCATTCCATCCGTCCCGTTACTCCAACAGCCCTCAGCCGCTGCCAGTTTTCGTCGCCAAACGATCGCTTCGCGGTTCGCTACGCAGCTGGGGCGCCTCAGCTGTCGAAGAGCGGGTTCTTTGCCGCCTGATGGATCAAGTTACCACGAGGGGAGGGGGACTGATGGAAGTTGTACCCATCCAAAAATGGTGATTTGTTAAAGGAATTCTATATATAGGATTCTTTGATGGGAGTACAATGGGGAGTTACCGTTTGGTTCTCTAGCTATGGCAAATGATGCATTTATAGATGATAAAAATGATGATTTATGATGTACCTGTAAAAAATTGGTGGATGTCTCCAGAAGACAATCAGAGTATAGATGAAAGGCCATGACAATTTCCATAGACTTGGGTGGATGAACATCCATACACAACAGCTATTTTTGTGTGAACAGAAGGGTTCCAGGGATTTAGCCCGTAACCATAGCTTGGAGGGGACCACTCTCACTCGAATGATGGATGAATGTGAATTTGATGTGTAGACGGTAGATGTGTGCGTGCATATTCAAGTTGGGTTCGTACAGGTAGTCTAGATAGATGGTAACGAGTTTTCAGTTAGAAGACATCTTGCTGCTCGCATGACTCATGACCTCCGTACATCAACAAGCAACACCAAGTGCTGTTAAAAAGGTGTGTTTGAAGGGAGGGGAGGCCCGCTCAAATGACTAAACTAACATCCTCTTATGTTTACTTGGCTTCATCCACACTGAAAAGCAAGTGGAGAGATGATGTGTGTATATATAATGGAAGATAGAGAGAGAGAGAGAGAGAGTGAGTGAGAGATAGGGAAAAAAGGGAAAAAATGAATAGAGGTGAAACCAGATCACCAAGTTGTGACTCTCCCACTGCTCGCATCCAATAGTTTCAACCTCAGTGATGTCAAACGCTGCGTCCTGTCGTGATCACTTGATGTCCTGTGATGCAGCGGCCTTTTCCGCACTTGTGTCGATCAGTTGCATGACATGCTGACTGCGAGGTGCCTGCACGAAAAATATCGCAGCTCCACATCTGGACACAACTGGCAAGCGGAGTCGGAGTTGCCATGGCATGAAGGGAACATATGAATCATTTCTACATCCCCATGTTGATATACATATTTCATACATATACATATACATATAAATTCGCAGGTTTGTTGGTTTAAGTCCCAATGATAATCAATAAGAATTAGTCATATCATAAACCCACAGTATCAGCTTTTTTTGGCCAACTACAAGTACAGCCGGGTTTTGCGACTACCATATCCCTCAATCCATTCGCTTGTTGATGCTGGCAACGCCGAACCTTCAACCTCCCAGCCTTTAAGCCGGGCGGTCGTCATCGCTGCCCCAGTGTCGCCTATACACTGGCTGAAAAACGCCAGGAAAGCAGCACTCCGCCAGGATGACTGAGAGCCCAAAGTTACGCTTAGCTGGCTGAGTCAGATACTGGGATTGTATACACGGAGAAAATCCCAGGGAAGAACATGTTGGAGGGTCAAATATCTATATCCAAATTCCTTTTTCTGCAATCAACTTTCATGATTGAAACGGAAAAGTTCAAGAAACTCGCAACCTCGGCTTGAAATTAGTCATCCCATAAGGAGGCGTAGGAAATAAAAGGTATGGCTGACCAGCAGTGCGAAAGCTATGATTTTAGGTGGTTGAAGCCAAATGCATGGATATTTGCAAGTCAAGTCAGTACAGCGGCCTACTGTATTTGCGATTGTTCCCCAGCCTGAAAATTCATGGACATTCTCATCAGCTACACCATGTGGGGTGCTACTGTTTAAGGGAGGCTCTTCATATGAGGTTTCGACCATCCGGCAGAGCGAACGAATTCGAGAAGCCGAATTGGGAGTTGGCATTGGCACAACTGAATCTGTAGAATCAAATACCGTTCTACAGTAAGATTTGGCTGATGGACTCGGAAATGTTGGACATGTATGGATATGTTACATGTCAAACCCATTCCAAGAACCTGAGGGAATATAAAGGAAAGTGCAAAGGGCCACAACCTGGTTTGAGGCGAAGCCTAACCCAACATGTCATTGTGGAGAATGATTCCATTGCGCAGTTGTCCCGAGTTGTGCCATTAAATTTTCAGATGGCTCCTGGCTCCACCCATGCTACCTCTGGCCATCCAACTTTTGATGAATACTCCAAGGGCCATGCAGCTATCATTCTGTACAAACTGGACCACTGAGAACACTCCTAGTTTTTGAGCACGTCTAGATACCTTATGGCCATCCGCGCAAGGAAGTCATGACGAAGATAATACAAAAGGTGTATAGATCCAGTTTCCGACAATTCCTACAGGGGAACACACGCAGCCAATTGAATGCTACTCACTATCTAGCACGTTTTCACCTATGGACACTTTATAACTTGACATTCTCAAGGATCTAGGGCCCTAGAGTTGTATTCCTGATGTGTTTGGATTGGTTTTGTGCGATATTCCTACACCCCAACAGCAGCCTCAAGCCAGCAACCTCAGGGTGGAGCCACATCTGACAAAATTCGAGGCCCCCAAGAGGGGCCACGCTTCAGCGTCTCATGGGCTACCAGCTGTAGCCCAGATTAAAACCGCCAAGGCCGCAAAGCCATAAAATGAAGCCGCACGACTTCAGAGAGGCCGGACATGTTTTTTGGCGAATCGCGAAAGTTGTTGCATAGTCACAATGAATATGGGCAGGGTGCCATGCATCCCAAAAGAACGCCATCTTGTTCAAATGCGACACAAGTTGGGATATTGGCAAGAGGACTATCACGGCATTTAAGGATCGCAGTCCCTGCTACGATGAATCACAGGGTTCATGTTCTTGCTGGCTATAAACCCGTTTCGTGTCACTTGTATTTTTGCTAGGTGTTAGTCAGATACCACCCTGTACTTGGAGGTGCAGTTGGGCTTATAAATGGCACCAACCATACCAACCATAGTTGTAGGTGTTATTTCCCAACTTTTACCATAGTTATACCATGCTACACCCATTCAAAACCCAACTGCACCTCCAAGTCATGATCCGATTCCATGGATGCTGAGACTCTTCAGACTCCACGTCCTGACCATTCAATGCACACGACAAGCTCGCGCGCGCGACCAGTTGAATTCATGTCCGCAGACGCACGTCATGTGATCGCCTGATCATCCCAAGTCAGTCCCCCGCGGCGAACCAACAGAGCACTGGCAAGGTTCTCCAAATAGTTGGAAAATAGCAATGTAGACAGAGTAAGGTTTGGATTGAGAGGAGCGATCATAACCCGACTTCGTACTGCTATGTGCAAAAACAGCGACTGGCAAGTGTGCTTTATCTCAGTAAGTTGCCCCCAAATCCGCGGCCTTTGAATTGCAAGGAGGCCATTTCCTCCCGAATCCTATCCCAAAGGTGGGCCGTCGGGCCTGCAAGGCCCGACTTGGACTTTGCAAAACATGTTCCATAAGTCAACATGAATTCGTCGGTAGTGCTTTCAGACCATACCATCCCAAGAACACTACTCACTTTTTCAGTGTTTGATCACCCCACATGTGAATTGAAAAATACGAAAAGTCACCAGCAGAACTACCATCAAAACTAGCAAAAAGCAGGTCCCGTCGAACTGCCAAGTCACATCCCCCTGTCTTTTCAATGGGTACTCCGCATTGCGGGCACTGCTTCCTGCAGCACCAGTGGCGCTGAGTGGCGGTTTTCATCTGTCATTTTGACCATTGGTAACGGGGATGTGAACCAACAAATCTGCTGATACAAGCAAGATGGAACAAGACTTGCAAAACTATGAACACCAGAAATGACAGTTGCTTGTTGCGAGTGAAGCTGCTATGGTCGGATTTATTTGAAAACTGACCAGTTTTCTGGCATGTTAACTATGAAAAAAAATCGATTTTCAGCAAATCACCGGGTTTGGGATCCTGGAGCTGGCGATTCATCCCTTTCAGCGTCATGAGCACAAAATCGTCAGATCACCAGACTACATTCACTAGCAAAATCATAGTCATCATTGTCATCATCGTCGTCATCATAACCCCAGTATGCGTCCCAAGCCATGCAGTATCTCTGACACATGAACAAGACAGGTGCGCTGGGGATTCAGGGACTTGCCATCACCCAGTAGAGTCGCCCGTGAAAATTGGGGTTTGCTGCGACTGAACCCATCCAAGAAGCATCAGTCGAGGTGGATCATCCCAAAAAACTATCCAAGGTGAAAACTGGTTGTGTATATATATATATATACATATATGTATATATATATATATATGTAAAATACATACATCGCTATCTGTATATCTACAACATTCTAAGCTACATATGATCGACCCAAAGGCGAAATATCTCCCACCATCATTTCCGACACTTCCACCACCAAGATGCAGCGCTGGGGGGGAGCCGCTGCCAAGACGCAAGGCGTCCCGGGCGTTTTGCAACCAGAGGCCGCCGCAACTTGGCACACCTCTTCTGCTGCGGCAACGGTGTTTCGTCACATTCCAAAGCGCTTTCCGCAGTAACCCAGAGAAGGCACTAACCCGACAGTGGGAATCCCCTTGGGACATGAGACATTGGGAGGGAAATCATGTGATAGATGGTCTATGTTGGTCAGGTTGGATTCCCAGAAGACGCCAGGGATGGATCGTTCCGAGGTGATTCGTGTGGAACGAGTCACCACATATCCCCTATGAGGCTGGCTGCTTTTTCTCTCCCTTTCCAGACAACGCGAGATTCACCGTGGATAGTTGCTGGACTCCTGGAAGATAAATCCTTTCAGAGGACTGCAGGATCCATGAGAAACTCAATCCAAAAAAAAACTGTTTGAATCCGCATCCGACATCTGGCATCCACCTGTACCAAGACTTCTCAAAATAATGACGTCCAGTGACTCCACTGGTTCTCGCACAGGAAGCACATGTAGGTCGGAGAGCCACCTCGCGGAGCTCATCCAAAGAATCAAAATAGAATTTCTATGAATTCCCAACAATTCTAAATGGATTTCGCAGTTCTATCTATTGGGGATCCCTCGGCATCTATATATATATATATATGCGCTGATGTCATGTACTATATAATTTATCAATGTCATGAGACTAGTGCATCCCCCTCAAGAGTGGGAAGCGACCACAATAAATAGTCTAAGAAAAGGCTGGCAGACTCCCTGTGATCTTGTTGTGCATCACGTATGGCTACTGGTGCCATCAAGAAGCTATACGCCACTCCAACACCTCAGATTCAAGTCTTATGCAGAACGGTGCAGCCCCAGGGTTCTAGATATCTAAAGCATCTTCACTCATCACCACGTGTAGTTTTGAAATGGGTTGCGGCCCGAAATGTTCACGACTGAGGGTCTGCAAAATGACGCGTTGATTCTCTGACATACCCGCATGTCTGCCCTGTTGCGTACCTCTGATATCACAGTCATGGTGGCAAAAAAATAAGTCGAACTCCTTTCACTGACTTTGGAAATGCGAACATGTCCATTGCGCGTATGTTTATATTTACCACTACATGTTGTGTATGTGTATATCTATATTATATATATATATAATTATATAGGTGTTGTTTTGAATCCCCTAACTTTGCTTCTCTGGAGTTCGCCTTTGATGGGCAAATCGTGCGTAGCTCCCCAACATGGAAACCTCAAGAATCTGGTTCGAAGGTCATTTTCCACCGGAACCGATCATTTCTATGGGTTTTCATGTGGGCTTGTCTGATAATGGGGTATAACCTTCCAAATGGCCTCAATGCGGGAAATGATGTTCTAAACCATCAAATGTATTTTTCCCTCCAATTGTTCCAGACAAACAGATCCTATGTTGGTCATATATCCCATTCTCATCCCATGATTTTACCATTGCATCCCAATTACGTTGGTCACACATCTCATTATCAGCCACCCATGATATTCCCATAAAACAGCCATAGAACATCCCAATTTTCGGTGCCTTTCTCCCCCGAAAAAAACTCCAGCGCCACGCCGCAGAAGGGATCCGGGCAGTCGAAGCAGCGCCGCCCGGACGCGCGCGCCTGCAGCTCGGCGCGGCGCCGCAGATCGGCCAATAACTTCACCAAGGGCGGACACCTCGGCAGGACCCGGCGGCCTGGCCATCCCAAAGACGTCTTTTTGGGTGTAGGTAAAATGCTATGATTCACCGTAGGTTGCGAGCCTGTTGGTTTATGGCTGAAATTTATGGGGATCAGGTTCCAAGAAAAAAAGAGATTGAAAAGATGGATTTGCTCATCTGATCGCAGAATCTTTTCTGAAATGAACAGAAACTAAGCCCCAAAAAGATTCTGAAAAGGCTTAACCTGTGCCTCCATTTTTGGGATAGAGCAACAAAAAATTGCTTAACTGATGGTTAGTGATGGTTGTTTATGGCTATCTGGACAAAGTGGATAGAACGACTCTGAAATTCCAGATCAGATGGGGATGCGCATCATCTAAGAAACGAAGCATTGATTCTGGCCAAATTGACAAGCAGAAATGGAGATTCCTCAAACTGGAATGTGCATTTCACCAACGAAATTGGAAGGGGAGTTCTTCCTCAAAATGCGGGCATATGCCACATGCAACACTTTTTACGAAAGGTAGACATGCGACAACCACGTAAAGAACTGGATTGGTCCAGCTTTACTTGAAAAATGAAATCAGTTCCGCAAGTCAATGCTGTTAAAATGGATAGGACCAACCCATACGATGTGAAAGCAATTAGTAGCAACACGTCGTGAGTAAGACCAACATGATATGAAGGAGGATTGTACCATATTGTATCAACCATGGATGTCATAGATATACTGGGATCATCCCTCCGTTTTGTTCTTGCTTTGCAACATGCATTTGTACCACATACAGATGGGTTCATCTCCTCTGTGAGGATTAACTCATCTTCATAGGACCTGAAGCATCAAGGAAAGAAAGGTGGTGCATCAATCATCGCCCCAAAATGGCAAGCCGGACAAGATCCTCTGCGCTGAACCTAAATGTAGGATCATGTGGCGATAAGTTGTGTTCCTCAACGGGTTCTTCCATGGCCACCAGAGGGCATCACATTCCCACAAGACCCTTCCAGACCAACCAGCTCCAGGCACCCACAGGTCCTACGAGACGAGCATTTGCAGCTGCCCAGCTGTGCAGTTTCTGCCTGCCACAAGACCTCCTCTGGAACGTGTCCAGTGCAGCCCACGGCCATGTTCAAACATGGCAACTGCAACCTGCAGCATTTTTTTCAACCAGGCAGGGTCCCATGCAACAAAGGTCAGGAGTCCAACTGATGGGAAGACTACAGCAGGGCAGGTTGGATTTCACAGCGTAGTTGACATGTACAACCTTCGGCTCAGGTTTCTTCAGTTCAGGCCTTCGGTTGGAGGCCATGATGGCAACCTGATTGGGTTGTGATGCCCAGTTCAACACGCAGGTCTGGCACCACGAGTGTTTGCACGTGGATGACGTGCACGACCGTATCCTCAAGGATTGACACAGGGGAGGCACGTGGGAGTGGGGCTAGGCCTCTGGATCAGGAAAGGTTGGAGAAGGTGATATTCATGGTTCAAAATTGCGCTCGTTAACATGAAGAATAACGATAATGACATTATGCTGCTGATGCTGATGATGATGATGATGATGTGTTGGGGAGCGACGACTCTGCGGGTGCTATGACCTCGATGGTAGACAGTCCATGTCTAGGAGAAGGTTTCACTGCTTGGCGGTGGCAAATTTTGCCACATTCAATATCTCCAACATAGTCTAAGCATGTTGTTGCACTGGAGTCAGGATCGACCAGGTGTGGATACCACTCTTAGCTACATTTTCCAATGATCAATCTTGTCAGCAAATTCATTCATCAACTCTTCCAGAACCATTTCGAAAAAATCTCGGAATTCAGGCCACGGATCAGATGAGTATGGACCCAGTTGAGGCAGATTGGGCAATGAAAGAAGTTGGCCTTCAATATCTCGTCAATCCCCTGCCGCAGGCTTTCTGACCGCCCTCTCTCGTTCCTTTTGGCCTGCAACCAGCTTGGTTCCTCAGTGCCAAGGGGTGTTCCCATAGGTCGATTGCAAGTGTAATGCTGTCATATTCATACAACATACAAGATATCACATATGACATATGAATGCAACTTTAAATCTCCATATACATTTATATATATATATACATAGACATACATATAACTACAGATACATTTACAGATGTGACTGCTCATAGAATCATACATCTATACCGTGTCAGATCTGCAGGGTCCCAGCGTCCGGCAGCAACTTGGCGAGGCTGGAGTGACACGTTTCCCGGACTCGCCTCACCGACTCCACCTGGGCCGTCGGGGATGGGATTCGACCGCTGGGCGAAGGAGCGGTTTCTGGTAGTTGTTCGCTAGTGATTCATTCACCGGTCTATGAAACTATAGTAGTTAGAACATAGATATGTATATATATATATATATATATATATTTGACACTCACAAGGCTGTGCTGCTTTCCTTTTTAGCCGCACAACCAAAGTTGGTCAGGTGCCACCCCCGCAGGGGGAAAAACGAGGAAGCAACAGCTTGAAGCAACAAGAAAAGGCCCACAGAGGCACCACACATCCCATGACTTTGCATGGGGGGGTGAGGGAGGGACGCTTGAGCCAGGAAAGCCACAGTGAGTGCAAATACTCGTGCGCTGCCTTTGGCAGAAACACTCGTGGTATTGACACTCACAAGGCTGTGCTGCTTTCCTTTTTAGCCGCACAACCAAAGTTGGTCAGGATGTGGTGCAAGGGACCTCAAAAGGAGCACAATGTCACCACAAATGCACCCGTAGGTGCCACCCCCGCAGGGGGAAAAACGAGGAAGCAACAGCTTGAAGCAACAAGAAAAGGCCCACAGAGGCACCACACATCCCAACCATACAAGTCAAAAGTTTCAGGAACAAAGGCAGCCACATCAGCTCCCCAATTTGACTTGTCCTTTTGCGCAGCGATTACTTCCAACTCGGAGAGTTCAAGGAAGAAGAAAGGCCCCTTTGAGGCCAGCTCCGAGGGAGGACAATTCAGGTGAAAAATGCCGGAAGGGAGGTAATCTTTGCAAAGAGATCCGCATTGGTCGGCAGATAGCTGGCACAAGAGCCCAAAAGGATAGGGATTGACGGCCATTGTCGTTGAACTGAGCAGCATTTTCCTGAGAAGCACGAAGAAAAGAAAACAAAAGAGGCCACTTCGAACCCGGAAAAGGAGAAGAAAGGCAGGAAGACAGAAGCCGATGAAGAGGAGAAACCATACCCGCAGGTAGCAGTGCCATAGAGCGTGAATCAAAACCAACTGGAAAACCAGGAAGGAATAAAAGTTGATAGGCGTGCTTTAATACTTTCGGTAGCATCTCAAACTTCCACACGTGGAGAGAGACGCCCTCGCTTTACCTGATGACAGGCATTGCGGCACTTGGCCATTTTCGGGCTGCTATTTGGAATTCCACGCTGGCATGCCTTGATACTTTTGGTAGCATCTCAAACTTCCACACATGGAGAGAGACGCTGTCGTTTCATCAGATGACCGGAATTGCGTCACCTGGTCTTTTTCTGGCTGCTTTTTGGACTTCCACGCATCGAGGTGGATGCAGGTCTCTTGCCCGATGATTGTGACTTGTTGATATCAGGGCCCGATATTGTTTCAACTTGGGGACCTGGTGTGGAGAAAGTCTCATTGGGTACAACGCCGCGGCGCGTGAGACCCCATTGAGAAAGAGTCCATAAATGAATTGGTTGGCATTTAGCCATGAGCGAAAGGGCATTGATTCGACGGAGAAGCCGACACAAATGGGGGGAACAGGAATGCCCCTTCTGCAGCACATGGAAGCAAGTCCTTGAGCAGGAGATGTTAATAAAATGGGCACCAAGTTGTTGGCGGTCAGCCACCCTTCTTTTGAATTCCTCCAGGAAGGCAGAAATCTCCAAAACGTGGAGGCAGCGTGCCTGTGCCCACTGAAATGATGTGCGGGGGCACCAGTCCCACATGAAAGCAGGATAAGGGGTCAACAACGATTGTGATCCGTCTTCGGCCTCAGATAGAAGTTCGGGGCTTGTCCCAATCCAGCACAACATCTGCACGATGCCTTTCAAATGCGACCGCTCCTTGCCAGAGCCCATTGTCGCCAGGATATCCTCGATCCGTGAGGCCATTTGCCCGGGTCCTGAAACCCTTGGGTGGATGACCTCAGGGCGGCAATTAATGAGGATTTTTCAGTTGGCACCCCAGATGACGGGGAATGGGTCAGCTCACAAATCTTCGCCTTCAGGATCTTGGCATATTCCTGGCACAAACGCCAGGGAAGTTCATCATCACCCAGCGTGCTCGAAAAGGAAACTTCGACTGGGGTGATTGCTTCTATGCTTCGTTGGTCACCATGCCCAGGACAATGAGTCTCTGAGGTGTGTGAAGTGCCACATGCAAGCCCTCAATGTTGTGCACCATTGTCATCCAAAAAGAGCGCTTTCCACCAAAACAACAGAGGCTGAAGGTAGTCATAAACATTCCTGGCATCTCCCACAGCTCGCGAGCCTCAGGTGTCCACCACAGGAATGAGTCCCAAGGGTGACTCAAAGAGGCGTAACGATTACGACGATGAGCCTCCTTCACGCCTTGCAAAGACCGACGACACATGGCATTGGCCTGTCTTACCCTCACTTGGTCATCTTTGTTCAAACGCGCCACACCCCATGGTTTGTCTCTGCTCCTCAGAGCGGAAGGGGGGCATTCAGACCGATTGGAGGATTGCTGGGCAGCCGCTGCTCCGTCCTCTGAAAAGGTCCTGTGATCGGGGCTCCAGTGCGTGGCCAATAAATGCCCGTCATCTTCCAAACCTTCAAGACACTCTCGGCCAGAGCGTGAGAAAAAATCCCACCAGTCATCCTGAAACATGCCCAATGGAGGTTGAATAAAGATCTGCTCACCTGCCACTGCTCTTGACAAGGGGCAGTTGCGGGTACAAAAACGCTCCCCAAAGCTCGGCTTACCCAGAAGCTCGCGCCCACAAGCGTGTCGATGGGCAGCAAAACATTCCAACGAGCACATGAACTCACCACAGTCGGTCGGACAGGCAATTCCAGCAAAGTCAGATTGATCAAACTGAGTTGCGCACTGTCCACACTTAAAATCTGTGAGAAGCTTCTCGGGCGCACCCGGCAGCTTTCTCCTCAGCCTTGTTGCTGTTGCGGTGGCACCACCAGTGACCGAAGCACTGGTCATCGAAATCTCTTCCGAAAGAATCACCCGAGAGGATGCTTGGCTGAGAACCGATTGGCAACAGAGTACCAAAATTTCATCGGCTGCTGGTGCGCTAGCAGCCCCTTCAACGTCCTTGGTCAGACGGGCTTTATCCAGGACGCATCCCATGCCCGCCAATAAGGATCTATTGAATGAGGCCATGAACATTGTTCTGCCACACCACTTGCGTAGCTGTGATCCTCGCCACATGCCCTGGGCCAATAGGCCAAGGCTGATCTGGATATAGTCCCTGAGTTTGTCCTTGCTCAACTTGACCTTCCCCCGAGAGTCATCAGATTCAATGTTTCGAGCCCCCGTGGACAACAGGCGGAGGAGGCCGCGGCCCAGATCGCGGGGAAGGCTGGTTCTGTCACATGCGTTCATCACCTGATCACGCCATTCAGAAACATTCCCTTCTTCTTTTTGGAGCTCCTGATAAACTAGGTTGAAAACTTCTAGCTCACCAAGCCAGTCAATGTCAAGAACCGTATATCCTCGCCCGGGAGGCAGAGGCACATTCCTCTTTGGCGGGATCTGCTTTGGAATACCAGCCTTGGTAAACACAAGGTTTTTGGCTAACTCTCGCAGAAGATACGGTGTACTATGCCATCAGCTGGTAATGCAACCCACGCAGGTCGGACAAGCGTGCCCGCAGGCAGGTCCATGGCGCTCCCATCCGCCTTCCGGCAAAAGCTAAAGAATCCAAGCCATTGGTCAGGAAGCTTGAAAGCGTCACAAATGCTTTGAGAAAAGCCACTTGCCCCGAAGCGGGTCTCATTTTCTTCCCAGAAGAAACCCGTGAGCTCGCCTGGGCAGGCATAAGCCCCCCGGAAATCCCCAAGGGGAATAGTGACCGAATTGATGGCCGACACATCGATGACAAGGCCTTGGCAAGATGCCATCCGGCCTCCAATCAACAACTCACTCGACGTGGCCCCAGCGCCACAGGTGATGAGGTGACCAGTGCGGTCACGCGGCACGGTGGCCTCTTCCACTGGCTTCATGAGGCCACGCTCCCAGGCCGCCCTGACAATCTTGAACCACTCGGAATCAGAAGCCAACACTTTTGCTCGCAGCGCGTTCGAGGGCATCATCTCCCGCGGGAGTAGGAACTTTGAGGGGTCACTTAAGGCCACTCTTGCCTCAGGGGACACATGTGGCTCTATTGGACGTGACTCACCATTGCCTGGTTGGGGCCACGCGGCCACGAGTCTGTTACAATCCATGTCGCCCACATGCTCAAACGGCCTACCAGCCTGAGCATCATCTTGATTTGCGATTAACTCCAAGCAGTCAGAAAACCTGGCAATCGTGTCCTCGGACAGAACGTTGGCGTTGATCAGCCGGGCTAATCTACTGACGGCATACGCCTGCTCCTTTGAAAGATGATCCTTGATCGGTACGCAGCCGGGTTCTGCCCAACCAGTGCAGTATTGAAAGTTGATCGTGCAAATAATCGCCTTCAACCAATCAACATTTGAATCAGCCACCTCCGGGAGCCGCGTTGAAATCAACCACACCGGGATGGGCAAGAGCTCCCCATGCGTGTCAATGACATCCGTCCCCATTTCGGTGAGGGGTTGTGCGGCTAAGCAATACGAGCGGACAAAGTTGCCCAGGGGGGACGGCATGGGGGCCAACAAACACATCAAATGGCGGCCCAAATCCACAAAGGTGGTATTGAGGTCGAGGATGTCCTGAACCCGGCTACCCCAATCTGACAAATTACGAAGGTTGATTCTGAGCAAGTTCACCGGGCAGCCCTCACAATAGTCTGAGAGATTATCAGGCACATAAGGGGAAGGTTGTATCCACTGGCCAGTCTCGCCCGTAGGCGGGTGTTTAAGAACACGACTCTTGACCAGGGGGCTCTTTGGCCTTCGTGGGTTTTTCCCGGCCACGGCCGACCCACCGCCCTCATTGGGGCTGTCACACGCCGATATGCGGCGAAGAGCACTCCCTCGAGCTTCACCGCTCGATCCGGGACCAGGCCGCAGCCCTGTGACTCTTGAGAAATCCCCTGATTTGCCCCTTTTTGGGCTACCTTTGCCTTTCATCGTGATGTTCTCCTCCACGGAGGGATCCTGAGGGTGCCCTGTCCCAAGAGCGGGGGGTTGAGTTCTTCTGCCACTGCGGGATCTTTTGTCCTCGCAATATACTGACCCCTTGCCACCCCTGATGACGGTCTGCTTTGTACTTAAAGCTTTGCTTGGCTCGTGTGGCCCCAATTCAGAGGAGTGAGATCCACCTAGGCTCTCCTGCCCTCGGGCAATCGCCGTGGTCACCTCCGAGACTCCACCAAGTTGCGGCGCAGGCAAAGAACCATAGCGGGCATCTGATCCGGAAACATCCCGTCGCCCTTCATGCTCAGTTTCGTGACGCTGTGGTCCCACCGAACTTCTGCATGAGTGAGAGTCGACAAGCCTGCCGGCTGACTCCACGTGTGGCGGTTGAAGAGGGAGCTCTGCACCTCCTTCCATGGCCAGACCTGCACCGCAGTGCGATGGCGAACGTATTGACCCGGAAAACAGGTTGGCAACTGCCATCCTAACGTCGTCTTTGGCAGGAGACAGTTGGAACCAATCCACCAAATCTCCAGAAACATCCTCACGTTCCAAAGTCCTAAAGGAGTCAGTATGAAATTCATCTAGATGGTCCTTGTGCACTGACTTGCAGTCTGATACCGGCGAGACACACAGGTGGAGCCAGAGCTCACGTTGGAAACTCACTCCCGGTCCTTCAGATAGCCGCTGACTGCCACAAGGCGGCCACGAGGCCACATTCCATCCTTCTTTTTCTGTTCAGTGCGATCTACCAGCCATAGTCCCTTGCCTTGCTCGAGGTGGTTCCCGTGGCATAAGGTTGATTCCAAAAAAGTTCCACCACGAATGGCAAAGTCCTGATAGAAATCGGGATTGTCGGCCAACTGAACCCACAGGCCTGGCATGGTAGATGCAAGAAGGATGGGTACGGTGCAACACATTGCAACACCTTCCTGGCCCTCAGGCTGCAGGCGTCTGTCGAGCACCCAATCTGGTCCGCAGACCGTAGCGGTGCTCCAGTAGCAAGCCCGCAGGCTTTTCCAATTCCTCCGGCCCACAGGCCAAACTACAACTCCTAAGCTACCTAGCCCGCAGGCTGTCTGTTACCTGGCCCGCAGGCCAAACCACTGCCTAGCCCGCAGGCTGTCTGTTACCTAGCCCGCGGGCCAAACCACTAGACGCTTGAGCCAGGAAAGCCACAGTGAGTGCAAATACTCGTGCGCTGCCTTTGGCAGAAACACTCGTGGTAATACATATATATATATATATATATAGATAGATAGATAGATAGATAGATAGATAGAGAGAGAGAGAGAATAGATAATGATAGATAATGATAGATACCACTATAGTTTCTGATAATTGTTCTATAGTAGTTAGCTAATGATAGATCTATGAACTATAGATCTATCAGAACAATCAGGATGTTGAGGATTTAACTTGGATATCACCAAATACTCATGGGATACTGATGGGATATGTACTACTGAGCAAATTAGAATATTTCACTAACCTGAAATAGGACCAACTATTGGGATATAATTCCCTGAAACCTAACCATCATTCCAGCGAGGGAGAACAGTGAGGTCGAAGTATTTTACCCAGATGTATCTATTTATCAACCATAGTCCATAGTAGTTAGCTACTGATAGCTATATTAACTATACAGCTAGTCTACCAATTTTTTGAAGTTCTTTTGATTGGCGAACCATCGCTCCAACTTAGACATAGTTGTGTCCCATGTTGTTCTCTAATGTTATCTAGGTATCCACCATAAGTTGGTTTATGTGGGGTTCATGGTGGATAATTAAAGTAATATGCCGTAGTTGGATGGATGGGTTTTGACCAAAGAGAAAAACACCACTTGTTTGGAGGATCGATGTTAACATCCACTGTCAAACTGACAACCTGAAAGATCTGAAAGGGAGAACAACGATGCAACACTCGACTTGAACAACGGGCCAGAACAAATCACTGATCAATTAGGTAGGTGAATTGTATTTTCCAGCCAGCATCAACTTGGCTAAGTGCAAGCCAACCAAGCGGATGCGAACATTGATCATTGTGCCACCTTCAAACGATCTATCCGAAACCTTCCTGTTGCTACCTCAACGCGATTCCTCAAGCTCGTGTCTAACATGGAATGCTCGAAACGGATCGAGCTCCACAGCCCATGATGGCTTGCAGCTCCCAAAATGCACACCAAGTACAAGGATACCTGTGGCTTCTAATCCCTTCCCCCATTCAAGATAAACACCCCCAGCAACCATGGTGGATGTACGGAAATGACACATGTGGGAGTTTCCATAAATGGGGATACCCCAAAATGGATGGTTTATAATGGAAAATCCTATCAACTGGATGATTTTGGGGTACCCCCATTTTAGGAAACCTCTATACATGCCTGGAACCATACAATACTGGGGTGCTTAATATTAGGGGGATTGGATTATTTCTGCCGATTGCCAACTTAAGAAATGGTCATCCCACATGACGAAACTTCAAAACTGGAAGGGCTGAGAAATCAAAGAAGTCCGGGCCCATCCTCAGATATAATTCGTGCAAAAGAAATCCACCCTCAAATGATGGATCCAAGAGATGTTAATATGATGTACCCAAAATCAGAATATGTACATAAGTACAATAATGTATGTGTATATATATATATATCTATATCTATACCTCGAAAATACAACAAACCATCGTTCCTGCGGACCATTCGTTTTTCATCCCTCAACCATCACCACAACCCTAGGCCTGAGTCATCGTGGCACTGAAATCCCAGAATTCCAATAGATCATCGCCTTGGCGATAATCGGCTACGATGGGCTAGGGTTTCAAGCTTCACCTATAGCATTACCAGTGAGTAGAACCTGATAGACCGCAGTTGACATGGCCTACGGGGGTCTCATCATGCCTCAGAAATTTCCTATGAAGATAGCGTTGTATAATTTACTCACAGATACTCACAGTAAAGAATGTAAAGAACAATGACTCAGGATGTTGGGTCTCGACCACTGCACGGATGGAACCCATGACACCCATGAGCGTTTTACATGGCGTAATTCTGGGCAGCAAGTAGCTGAAAAAAGGGGACACATGTAGCTAGATGACAAGGCAAGGTTGCTTGGTCAGCCCATTCCTCTCTTTCAAAAGGCTCTGGAAGTTCAGCTGCGTTTTATTCATTGACTTTTGGCCAACGATACTTCACCCATCGTACAGAAAGAACCAGTGGTGCGTTCCTAAGCCTTAGTGGCCAACCCGTTGGCACAAGACCTGACGTTGAAGGCTGTCAATGTTCTATTCTAACAAGAAGGTGGTGTGGTGCTAGTGTTTCTACAGGCCCCAGAAAAGTGCCACTGGTTAAAGGTCAGGAAAATGTGTTGCATCTCTCCAGCAAGTCACGGGTCATGGTGATTTTCACCAGCTGCAGGATGTGATGCTGAATAATACCTCACGATAGCAGCGGTTTCATCAACCGATTGTTGGGAGATCAATGGCCATCCTGGAAACCATGCTTCGTTTTCCAGGGAAAAAAAAAACACCATGACGTTCCGATTTACAGCTGGTTGCTTGTGTGGCCCTATGGCGTTCGCTTTGCCCAGATCGGCACTCTGGGTCCCTGGGAGGGATGAACACCTTCCTGCGCATCGCAACCAGGACACTGTCAGGGTTTCCGCTGAGAATTCCATTCACGACCTTGGACAAGTTACAAGAAACCCTGTATTTGGGGTCAAAACCATGCTTCGTACCGAAGCAGGATTCAGAAAAGGACGAGCTTCAGCAAAAGAATCATCGCAAACATAATCCAGAAAACGGATTAGTTGTGCATTGTCACTACAAACTGGTGGGTAAAATTAGTGATTGGACTTTGAGGGCCAGTTATTTACGTCCTTTTGTGTTCTCTCGGCATCAAAGGTTGTTTTAATTCCCACAAATCGCGCTGGTCCCCCGCAAAGCTACCTACGTTCTAGTCTCTTGGTGGTTGATATTATTGCTCTTGTTGGTGTTATTGTTATTGTTTTCAGTGTTCTTCTAGTTGTTTTTCATATTGTTACCCTCTGGTTCTTGAACACAGCTATGAAAAACGTCCACGATTCCGGCAATATGGAAATCATCTACAAATAGGTCATGTTCGATGGCCAACAAGACCAGGATGTATTTTAGCATAACGAACTGAGGCTCTTTCGATGCTCTACAACCACTGCACCACTGCGGGTATCCAAGTCCCAGCCGCAAGCTTCGCAGGTGTGGCTGGAAGTTCGGCAGATTTCAGGGCGTGGTCCTTACGAAAACCGCGGAGGATGTGGGGAGTTCTTCCAACTCTTTAACCATGTTTTGATGTCAAATCTGTGGAGGGTCAATTCCCTGCTACCATGGCACCCAAAAGACCCGTAAAATCCATATCTGGTTGCCCCGCTTCATCTGGTTGTGGTGGGAGTCCGACCAGTGAGATACATCTAATGATATCGACAATGATAGTGATAGTGATAGTGGCTATAGTAAGAATCATTGTCGCCACTAGTATTAACTTGTCATTGTCCTCAAGAAGGTGTGTCAAACTACTCAGTAGCGAGGAAGATCGATTTCATCTATTCTCAGGCAGTTCCATGAGCGGCAAAAAAAATCTGTCAACGGCATGCGACTGCAGCTTCATACCAGCTGTGCTGTTCTCTGGCGAACACGCCCTAGTCATAGGGGTGTAGTTCCAAACCACGGCGGAAACTACGAACCAGCTCATTCAAACTTGGGTGCCGTCCTTTTTGCTTCAAACTAAAACTTAACACTAAATCCCGTGCCCGGACAAGTTTTCGGGGGGAAACCCAAGATCAGTTTCATCAACTATAGATGATTTTCCTTCGTTTTCCTATATATAATCATCCGGAAGTAGATATAACATGGAATTGTCAAACATATGCCTATTTTGGGATGACGTTTGAAATTTCCATATTCTATCTACTTCAGGATGATCATACATATACAGTACAATATATATATATATATACATACACACAACATATAGTACATCCAAGGGATCCAAGGGTCCAGGCGCTGCCGCTGCGAAAGGGTCATCTTGGCGCCGCACAAATGGACCAAGTCCTGCGCGAATGGAGAAGTCATCTGGTGCCCAGCTCTCAACATCCTGTTAACCTGCAAAACAATGGCGAGAATAGACCATATATATATATGTGTACATACATGTAGTGTATGTATACACATTACATATAAACAAATATATATTCAGACTTTGGTGTATGAATTCTGAATATAATCTGCAATATCTCTTACATATATTTATATGTATACATATATATATATATACATACATATTATGTATATACACCATCCACTAAGAATTTGGGGCAATAGAAACCTCCGCCACTCCCCAGGCTCCATCACAGAGAAGCAGCATGTAATTTCCATGGACATGGCAGCAGAAGGCCGGGGCTATGCAGACGTCCTGGGGGCCAGAAATGGCTGCAGGTGCAACGATCAGCCCCCGAAATTTCTGTGGATCTTGGGTACCAGACTTGGAGAAACCATGGGAACCTAATCAATTTCTCTACATATGCAAAATTCAAAGATAGGGGAAGTAATCATCTATACTTATTTATCTTATTTACTGTTGGTACAGCTATAGTTATACGGTTGTATCCTTTATTTCTATGGCAAATCTACCCATCACTCTTGCTCACCACACAATTCTCCAATCTGGCCAGGCTCAAACCCACTCTCCACAGCCCACCTTTGAGATCGGCTTTGTCTCATCGAAGAGTCCCGATCTCAGAAGATCAAACAAGAGTATACAAGAGTTGTGATTGGTCACCGGTCACCATGCTGGTAGTTCAATCATTATCCTCATCATAAAACAGTTGCCCCATTTGACTTCCGATTTGTACCCGGTCCGATGTTCATCCCAGTGAGTATCCAATTTAGAAGGCAGGTTACCAGCGATGGGACAGCCCCTGCTCAAGTAGATGCTGGGCCCACCAGCGTTTTAGCCATGGCGTTGGAAAAGAGGCCAGAAGCGCCTGGGCACAACAAACCCAAATCTGAATTGCTGGGCTGCTTTCGAAAGTGAAATACCTAAAGAACTGTCTCGCTTCCTGGTCATCAAATAGGCAATGAAATGATAGTATGAAAGGCTTAATGGCCACTTGGTCTTGTCCCCTTAGAGCTCTAACAAGTTGACTCCCCTCTTGCCCGGACATCCACAAAGTCCTCACCCGGGCACCTGAAGGTCGTGCGCCCTCAGAGCGATCACTCTGACAGATGGGTATGGACGGTATGGAGGCTCGCACTTAGAAATTGGATGTATCATATATACAGTAAGCTTCAGAAAATCATTGCTTGAAGGTCAACACACAAAAAAAAAAACGTTTTTCAACGAGATTTTGGAAATCTAACCAACCCAAAGCCCACTGTGCTTCAACAATAACACAGCACAGATGTCCCCCTTGGGCCGCCCCGCAGCTGCCGCCATCTTGGCCATCGCCGGCAGCGCCGATGCCGCTGCCGACATCGCCGCAGGCGAGTTGGCCACGGCCGAGGCGGCGGCCGCCACAGCGCCCGGGTTGGCCACGGCGGCGGAGGCGGCGGCGGACAGCACCGAGGGATTGGCCGCGGCCGCCGCGAGGCCCGAGGACAGCGCCGAGGTCGCGAGCCCCGAGGCAGCTGGGGTGGCAGCTGTGGCAGCTGGAGCAGTGGACCGGGGTGGGTCAGGTTTGGCCTGGCACCGAAGCAGTGCTTTGTTGGGGGGTTGATAGACAAACGCCTCAACAAACGCATCAGTATGTTGTTTTGGGCAATCTTTTAGGCAGTAAAAGTCATGTCATCAGGAGGGGTTGCCAAAAGCGGTTGGGTTCTAAACTGTCTCATGCAGACATGTTCCCAGGCTACTGTATTTCAAAACCATCAAGTGCCGACGCCCGCAATGAGTTTGAAGATTCCTAAGCACGTAAAAAGTAGTTCTTCCAAGCCTTCAATCCCGTGCAGGTCGAAAACAAGCAGGCCCCTTGACAAAACTGAAATGATATATTTCAAAGTTGGGTGTTCAAACACTATCAGTATCAAAAACTAAAGACTTGACTCATCAACTGATGATCTGATGTTCACAGGAAAACCAATGAACTTGTGGGGTCCTTTATGCCACATTTCCACACAGATCCAAAAACCATGCCATGCTACTGGGCCTGCACTGCCTTTCGCTCCACCGTGGAAGGTGGTGCTGCAGTGGTGGTTGCAGCAGCAACTTGTCGGCCTCCAAAAAAAGGCAGAAAAACCGCTAGGCCGGTTAATTGAACCTATTTCAGGCATTTGAACTATTTGAAGGCACCAAGTAAGAACTGTTTCCACTGCGATGGGCGTTTTCCTGGTGCCTTTTGGGGAGTCCAAGTCCAACGGATGGGTCATTGTTGATCACCTGGTGTCTCTTCGGAATTGATTGCACTAATAGCAGCGAAGCACTGGCCAAGCCTCGTCTGAGTTGCACTGATCAATCAGTCCGCAATATCTACGAATGCTATGAGAACCAATTAATAGCTCGAATGGATAAATCTGTATGCAGAAACCAGTCCAGCCTTGGGTAGCTTGGCTGGGAGCCGCCCTGGGAGCCGCCCTGCACCAAACCGTGTTCCAAAACTCAGAATGGATTTTGAAGAGTTCTCTTGCGGGGTCGTGTTTTGAGATGCTTTCAGCCAAAGTTTGCTAAAGGGGAGGTTGTCTCCCAAAAAAATCGTGGCCACAAGGATGCGAGGGTTCGCCAAGGTGCGCCAGATTGCCCAAAACTATGTTCATCCTAAAATTGGATAAAATTGGCAAGTAGGGAGGAAGTTATCTCTTTCCGCATGGTTTATTTTGGTACGAGTAGTTAGGAATGCAAAAACCACTGTGCCGAAGTAACCAAGACCTTGTTGGAAACATTTTGCCCCAATTTGTTTCGTGGCACCAACGCTGCTCTGCTTTGGCAAAGAATGGTGTTTTTGGGTTTCCAGACATGGATTCCTGACAATTTGAATGCGACAATTGGGAACCCAAACCTTTCTATCTGGATGTTGGAGTTTTAGAAAGGGGTTCTCCTCACTAAGTTGACGTGGAACCAAGAAAGAAAGGTGGTTTTGAAAGCATGGTGTTCTCTTTAGGGGCAAACCCTTTTGGGATTCAGGCTTCAAATTCTGAAGTCTCCATCCCAAATTCCATTCCCTTAATCCATCTTAGTCCCACCGTTAAAATCCGGATTGAAATCATCCGGATGCACCTGCGCAGCTGTTTTACAGCTACAGAGCTGTGTGCACACACATTTTTGAGCTACAAACCCTCTCCTCACAACCCAAACATGGCACCTACAAAATGCAATGTTTTCATTCTGGCTACATTCCCATCACTTCAACCACTAAAATACATCCACTTGCCAGGTGTTCCTATCATTTTCCCATCTTGTTCCCATCAGTTTTTTCCACTTGCCAGAAGTTCGTTTTAAAATTCATGAAAGTTCCACTTCCCAAAATTTAGTGCGGCACATGTTTTCCCCATCATTTCCCCTTGTTGTTGGAAACAAACATAATTTTGAACTAAAACACTGCCGCCTGGACCCATTCGCCGCATTGGACCTGGGTTCCTCGTCTTCCTCCGCCTCCAACGCCACGGCGGACAAGGTGGGGTCGCGTGTCAGCACCTGTCACCGTCGCTTCAAGGGGAGGGGTCACCATCTTAATACATGGGAATACAACATAGACAATATAGTATAGATATCAATATAGTGACCGTAGCAACAGAACATGTCATAATATAACATCATCGATGATCCTAGGAATATCCCAGAAATTGCTGGTTTATGGCTTTGGTATTGCAGAGTCTTTTTTGAGGATGTTCCATAGATTCACAGAACACTGGGCGCGCCCTTCCCTATTGGGATGCCCCGGCTGCACTCGCGCGCGTGAGCACTGCCAACTGCGAGCTCAAACTCTTGCCTTTTTCCAGGGCGATGAAAAGGATTGGGATTGCCTGCATCCGGACATATCGGATATCATTGAAATGAAGAACGTTTTCCACATGACATGGTATGAGAGGGGGAGGCAGAGAAACCGCCGTTGCGAAACATCAATGAAATCTGTGAAATCCTCAAAAGGTCATGTGCAGCGATTCCCGTTTCTTGCTGGGAAATGACCGGGCTATTCTTTCAGATATCCATCCCTCCCATGACTGCGACCAACAAGAAGCCACCAGGATCAGTGTCCAGAAAAAAATAGATGTATTCAGACAAAATGCAGAACAATCACGCACCACCATTTTTGATTTAGACTCCCTGGTATCCTAAGCTGCACTCGGGACATGACATCAAAAAGGCAGGGCTGAATTACTATTGGAATTGGTACCCCCCTATTGATAAAACTAGGAGCTGGGAGTTTTTTAATCCTGGGTTAACATACAACCATACGTTGGCTCATTGGCCACACCCACCCCAGCCATCGTCTCAGGCCGCGACGTTCTTCCATAATGTGAGGCCTAAGCTGTGCTGGAGGAATTTGGAGGTAACTGTGGCAATGAATCTTGCGATATGCAGGTTTGAACATTTGACATCCCAAACTAAAGTGACGAGAATTCGTTGGACCTGGAAAGAAGCCGTAAATGGTCCAATTCAAAAGTATTGGCCACAATTTGATGAGGTCCCACCCAAGACCAAGAATATAACTATAACAGTGTTTAGGGGGGCCACATCAAGTTCAAAAAACGGTGAAAGATTCTGCAACTCCCATGTACATAAACATATCACATAACCGATAACCTGATGCCTGATGCAGGCAATTGAAAATGTATAAATGACCAAGGTGATACTGACAGATTGCATTTGAACATCATCCAACTGTGTTGGGATCCTTTCCGGCCATGATCTATATCGGCAGATGCAACTTGGAATTCACCAACCTGAAAATCTTTGGGCATTTTGGGACGCTTCCCCCACCCCCCACTCCTAACCAGAACTTGTAGTAATGTTGACGTCGCCCAGTGAGGTCTATGTAGAGGTGATCTATGGTTTGAAGTGCAAAAAGATAAATGCACCAACCGAAATGTCATTTCGCAGGTACTCAAATGAATCCGAAAGGCACTGTAGTCATCATTCCAATTTCAAGACTCAGGTTGCAATGATTTAGATCAGAATCATAGTTGGAAACAGATCGGCACTTTGTGTCAAAGTTTGGCACCACCAAAATTGCATCTTGGTTCCCCCACTACAAAGATATCAAAATCTCTCTGGTGCTTTCGGGGGACACTGTTCGGGACACTTTCAGGGGACAACCTACTGGGCTCATCTCCAGTCGCGCCACCCTCAGGTGCCCCTGCGGTTCGCCCAACAACTCAGAGATCTTGTCCTGGATGCCGCCACAGTGCACGACTCGTGCTGCACGAGGGCACAAGTCTCAAGCCAAGCATGGTCAATTGCCCATGGCGTTCGATGATTTACTTAATTTATCCTAATTTTGCCTATTAAAAAGGATGATTTCCGTAGCTAGTTTCTAAGCCCCGAAAATTCCGAATCTTTTTTGAGTGCGAACCGTTGATTTGCCGTGAAAGCCGGTGGATAGCAACAGCTTTTGAAGCTTCTAGGTTTGGGAAAACCAAGAAGATTGGAATCTGAAATCACTATGTTGAATTATGTTGATATGCTGCAAACCAAACAAAAACTCCGGTTGGTTCTGCTAAATTGGCATACCTATCATCCGCAGAGATCCTTCTGATTTAGCTGATTCAGAAGCTCGAACTGCAGCTTGTCTTGCGCCTCAGCTGCTGCAAGCGGCACACTGGGGCACCCACAAGATGTACCAATCATGGGGGATATGATTGAGGTTGCAAGATCCAAACAAAATGGGCAATTAGAAAGCGCGGTTTACCACATCATGGATTGGTTGCTTGTATCCCTATTCATTGCTGACATAAATGTCCATTTGGTGGATATGTCCGCCTCTTGCTTGCTGGAATAGTCCTTTCCCGTTTTTCAGCCAGCCATGTCAAATTGAGCCATGAAAGAATACCCTTCTCCCATCCCATTCTACTGGTTAACGTTGATCAGTATCCCGTTACTTCTGGGTGAGTTCACAATCCCCAATGAACCAGGTAGCCCGTATATCAGATCACCATTTGTACCGGTGAAAACCCATTCTTGATGGTTAAATCCCACCAATTACCGGTACATCCCATTATATCCCATGAATATTCCATTATATCCCCATGAAATCCCCATTAAACCACCATTTTTCTGAGTGAAATCACCATAAAAATCACCATAAGTTCTATAACTTCGATGGCTCACCATACCACAGGCAGCACCAGGTAGAAGCTGAGGACAGCAACGGCACGCACCAGGTAGAAGCCGATCGCCTTTGGAATGGCGTCCCGCACGTTGCGCACCTCGCTGATGCAAATCAGAAACAGACCTCTTGGAATGTTGCAATTCCCTGTGTGTTGGAAGAGTTTCCTTGATCTTTGCATGTTTCTTGAAAAACATGATTTCGGTGTTTTGCTACGCTGTGTAATGACTTAAAGGATGAGTGGAACCAGGCAATCAGAATGTCGCTGGCTGATGAGACGCTCAATTTTTGAGGTATGTTCCACAAGTCCTAAGTCATTAACAAAATGGTGAATTTCCCACTATTTCAATGAGACTTTGCTGCTCCATCTTTTGTGGGGTTTGTCACACATCTAGTTTTGCTTGAACGTTCATATGCATCTTCATGCTCATCTCCAAACTTTGGTGTGGATGTCGAATCCACTCTTGCCCTAGGGTGAACGAACATAGATGTGGAAACCCATCGTTTCCCTAGGAAAATGATCTACATTCACGGTGGGTAAACACCACATCTATGTTACCTCCAAAGTGCCCTCTGGACTGGCCATGCCTATGACCCAAAGGCCGACTTGAGGGGATATATCAAACCAACCATGGCACTGGTGAACATCAAAATAGCTTGTAAATGGATATTCATTCACCAAAAAATTGGTATGACTATTATGGGTTTTGAATGATCCCCACATCTTTCAAATTCCTTTTTCAGATCACCTCTATATCTGAGTATACATGATATTATGATATCATTCCTGGCTGGGGTTGGCTCCCCTGCATCGCCTCTGTCAAATCTGAGGGCCCCTTGCTGTGATCGCAAGATAAGAATCCAACCGTTTGCGGATTTCCTGGCATCGGAAACCCGCCATTCCCGCCACGTGCCATCGGAAACCTTCAACCAGCAGGCTGTTCTCACCATCAAAGGATTGGTTTGAGGGAAAATCTGCACAAGACCTTAACCCCCAAGTACAGGGGTGTCCGGTAGATTTTCCCTTCATCCAATTCTTGGATACCAGAGTCCATAGAGTGTGGAGACTAAAGGTTGATGATTTCCACAAACCCATCTGGACATCCATAGCCAGTTTTAGCTCAAGGTTGGTCTCTGCTAGCTACAAGATGGCAACTGAAACCTTTCAGGTGGGGTTGTGATCCCTAAAAACCAGAGTAATGTTGGGTGCAACAGGGGTGCCAACATTTTCAAGAGCCCCTCTTTTTGGATTAAGAAAATCTGCCAACCTTGGTGTTGGATATCTCCCCTTCAGACTGGTTCAGAATTACAATGTCAAATACATTTCACTCGATATGGGTTTGTCTGAAAATTTAGGGGGAAACCCCCAATTCCAATGGATTAAAACCTCATTCTCCCCACCCAAATGGCGTTTTTTGGGGGGTATATATACCGGTATACCATGGTATCACCCCATTTTCAAACAAACCCATATCATATCAATTAGCTCACTACGGAGGATGCCAAGACGGGTATTCCACTGGTTCTGCCACGACCTGCAGCTGCGCCTTGACGAAAGGCCCACTGTAGCGGTGGCCCCTCCTGTCCGGCTTGGGAGCCTCGCCTGGGGCGAACGGGCCTGAACAACATTGAGATGTCATAGGGTATACGCTGCGCAGGTATGATATAATATATATATATAATATATATATATATATAATATATATATATATAATATATATATATATATATAATATATATATATAATATATATATATATGCACATGTAAGAATAAATGATAATAAATCTACATGTATACATATGTATACAGTATACATATTATATGTATGCAACACAGAAATTACATAAGACATCAATGTGTTCCTGCAAAAGATGAACACTGTGGAGCCGTACGACCCAACATGGTGTTCATCCTGTTGTAGGCGGCACTGGATCCATCCTGGTGATCTAGCGGCAATGATGAGTTTCACCGAATTTTCCATAGGTGGCCAACAAAATTTGCCCTGGGAGTCTGAAGTGCCACTCAAATTATATCTGCGTGGTGAACCTTAGATTTCTTGCAGGGGGTATCTAAACTCTCTAAATGAGGTATACCAAATACCGCAATAAACATCAAAAACCATCCACAATTTGCTATTGCGTTTACAGGATTTGATGGAATACAATGAGCCCTCTGGAAACTGAAGAGTTTCTAGCAGCACCATTGAATAATATGGGTGCGATGGGTCAAAGTATCAGCAACAGTCACCAGAATGCAGCCCCCCAGTCACAGAGCCGCACTTTTTTCGGCAGAAAACTCAAATTCACAGCACCTTCTAAATTAAAATTGACAATTTCTTCAATTTGAAGACCCCCATTTTGGCAATTGATTTCTGACACATTTGAAAGGGATTTTGGCCATTTGGGCCCAAAATCCGATCAGGGGCCTTTTTGCCTTTTCCAGCTAGACAGAAAAGGAGACAGTCCTTTCCTTTCCAGCTATAGAAACATCTGGAAGCACACGACACATTTAGATATTTTTCCCTTTTAGATGACACATTCATCCAGGCAGCGGTCTTTCTATTTAGAAGCAGAGTTCTGTCCAGACAAGCCCTCTCTTCCAGATGAGCGGAGAACTGTCTAAATAGAAAGCAGTCTGTCTAGAAGAAGGGTTGGTCTAAACAACACCCAGCCCCTCCATCCAGATGAGATGGATATCTAAACAGCAACATTTTTCCATCTGGATGCAGAAGCCCTTTCCAGAAAGAAACGCTTTCCCTTCTAGCAAGGAAATTTTATCCAGATTCGGGCGCATCTTCCCAGTAGGCAAAGCTCAAGGCGGCCACCTTCGGCGACAAGGGCTGCGACAGTGGCCGGCTTCTCAGAAACTGGGAAGGCGCAGCCAGAAGTTGTGGTCAGCCGGTTGCCTTGGTAGCTGACACAGAGGTGAAACTCAGTGATTTACCCATGAAAAATGAGCGTTGTCCATGGCTATAGGTTGGATTACCAGAGGAGATGTCAAAATCAAAGAAATGCCAATAGTCGCAACGAAGTTTAGCGGGCAACAGCCAGCAACACTGATCTATTGAAGAGTTTTAATGCTACAACATGACAACTTTCAAAACAAAACATACCTATTTATGATGTACAATAGTAATGGTAGTAATGACAAACTACTCATGATTATAATGATGACTACAACCTTAAATCTTAATTTCTTCATCTTCATCATCATCATCATCAGCATCACCATCATCATCATCATCATCACCATCATCATCATCACCATCATCATCGTCATCATCATCATCATCATCGTCATCATCATCATCATCACCATCATCATCATCAACATCATCGTCATCATCATCATCGTCATCATCATCATCGTCATCATCATCATCATCATCGTCATCATCATCATCATCGTCATCATCATCATCATCGTCATCATCATCATCATCGTCATCATCATCATCATCGTCATCGTCATCATTATCATCATCATCATCATCATCCTCGTCATCATCATCATCATCGTCATCATCATCATCATCGTCATCATCATCATCACCATCATCATCATCATCATCATCATCGTCATCATCATCATCGTCATCATCATCATCATCATCATCATCGTCATCATCATCATCATCACCATCATCATCATCATCGTCATCATTATCATCATCATCGTCATCATCATCATCATCATCGTCATCATCATCATCGTCATCATCATCATCATCGTCATCGTCATCATCATCATCATCATCATCATCCTCGTCATCATCATCATCGTCATCATCATCATCATCATCGTCATCATCATCATCACCATCATCATCATCATCGTCATCATCATCATCATCGTCATCATCATCATCATCATCATCGTCATCATCATCATCATCACCATCATCATCATCATCATCATCGTCATCATCATCGTCATCACCATCATCATCATCATCATCATCATCATCGTCATCATCCTCATCATCATCATCATCATCATCATCATCGTCATCATCATCGCCATTTGTCATGAGTCATTAGTCATTAGTCACAAGCATCATGACATGATTTTGCCAATGTCGATGGACCCCCGCAGCACCTCCGCAGGCCCTTCCGCCGGCGCTTTGCCGAGACCACCGCCTTCTCACCTGGTGGGCCACCGTCCAGCCCCGTGTCAAGCTCTTGGGCGTGTAGTATCCAAAATGGGCAGCCCAAAATTAGTGCAGAAGAAACGAATATCTCTTCAAATCCTGAAATGATCATCAAATCGCCGTGCGACAGGTATGATTTGATAAACTTATTGCACGACTGACATGGGATCTGACCACCAAGGTGGTGCACAAAAGTCCACCAGCAGCTTGGTTTTGAAGCCATGCAGATTTCACCAGGGAAACCCAAGGTCGACAGCTCCCGAATTCCAGGCTTTACGACTTCCCATTTTGGCAGACTTTCATCGTGCCAGGGAGTTCAATCCTGCCGGCCAGCCATGCTCCGAGTCACAAGCGCTAATGGCCGAGTTGAAGCTGATCTGATCTGCCCCTGTGCCCAACACCTCAGAATTCTGCCAAAGTGGTTCCATTTCATGTCAAAGAAATCCTCCGATCTCAAATTTCGACTTGGAAGACCTCCAAAAACCATTGGCTTTCCTTCAAAAAAAGATGAGTTTTCATATCCCTGCATCTTTTCATCTGCAGCTCACCTCCAACAACGTCATAGCCCTCCGCCAGGCCATGGCCACCATGGCCGCGTTGCCAGCAACGACGCTGGCTGCGAGGCTGTGCTGCCGGGTGGAGCTGAGGAGCTGCAAGGAGCAGGGCCACTGCTCCTGGAGTTCCAAGGGTGACATACCCTCTGGTAAACTAACATAGCTATGGAAAATCACCATTTTTAATCGGAAAATGAACCATAAATGGCCATTTTCAATAGCCATGTTAGTTTACCAGAAGGTATGTCACCAACACCGTCAATGTGATGCCCAGATGTGATGCCTTGATGCTCTGATTTGATGACACTGAAGGAGTATGCTTCAACAGTTCAACCTTCAAAGTTCGAGTTGATGTCGGAGGTGGACTCCGGCGGATTGGAGATCTTATTGCCTACATCACCTTCGCCTCCAAACCGAACATGAAATTTGTTGGAGAAATGCTTCAACGTCGAAAACTCCTGGCAGGCGCTCACTGCAGTGTTGTAGCTGATGACATTGCTACGCAAATCCATGTCCTGGCCAGAGGCCCTAGATGTGGAGAGGAACCCATGCACTGACACTTCACATGGAGAAACTTTAAGAGACTCACATGTTAGAGACTCCCGAAGATTCAATGAAATGCGTGAGTTCGCTGGAGCATACAAGGCATGATTCTCTGAAGTTCGGTTCACCCTTCATTACTCTAAATCAACACCTACCATCGACCAGATCGTGGTATCGGCGGTATGGGGTCAAACCCCTGCTACAGTACCCGGCTGTTCACACCAGCTGGATCATCTGGATCTTCACTCCCCATACGGCGCCATTGCACATGTCCATAATGGTTGGGAGTAGTACCCACATCATAGAGATGGATAAGTCGCTTGCTTGTCAGTTCTCTATGGGTATCTGAAAATTATCTCCCCCCAAAACTAAAATATCGATAACTTTGTACTAAAGCTGACCAGCCATTTGTTGGTCCATTGGGTGCCCCAGAGACTTTGACCCACAAGCATTTGGGTGGTTCTTAAAATTGGGTCGTTCCTTTTCAGTGTCCCCTTTCAAACTGACCAGGTTGGCAAACCAATACGCAAGTGAAACCAATAGGCAACATCTCCCCATTCTCATGGTTTGATATCACAATAGCCACCATTTTTGCCAGTAATATCCCCATGTTTGACCCAGACCCAACTCCCTGTGATTGTCATCACCCCACCAACGCCTTCACCCGCACCAGCAAAAACACGGACAACTCCCAAGCGTCACGGCAGGCACTCATGGCACTGTTGCAGCTGATCATATCCTGAGGGGCCCGCGGAGATCCCAGACGTACCAAATTGTAAAAATATGCAATTGGTTTTTATTTTTGGGTATATCCCCCTATTCGAGATTATGTTCAACAACCCCACAATGATTGGATAAGTTCACGGGGTTTACCACATTGCCTCAAAAGGTGCAAAGATCTCGATCTGGATATATGGAAAAATGGGGCTCACCATTTTTTGGTTGGAGCCCCAAATAGAAGAAAAATTGGCACCTTCTGAAATTCTAGGGTCTCCCCATTTTCGCGAAAACCACGTACAAATGCAGCGAAAACATAGGATCTCAGAAATGAATAGAAATGGCTACAACAACCATCCAGGGCTGCCTTCAAGGTTCGGCCAAGCGCGCACCTTGCAGATCTTTCAGCATCTCCAAAGCCTCCTGAGGGGATTGACACTGCCTATGGCGCTTTGACCCAAGGAATCCACCCCAGCAGGCTCCCCAATAGTTGGACACATCGATACTCCCAATCCTGAAGCGTTTATTCTAGTTCGATGCTCTTTTTTCAAGAATCAAAACATTTCCCCAATCTCTTGGTTCAAAATGTTTGTTGAGGATCAAAAATGCCCCTACCCCCCAAGGTCTATCCTCCCAATATTGGTTTATCATCATTTTCCCTCTCAAAAATTGCCATCAAGGGGGGGAACTTCCAAATTTTCAGACACACCCATCTGATTGAAGCATCCTGAAGTATCTCAAAGTCTGCATAAGTCTATCATCATCAAAAATCCACCAGTTCTTACCATAAAAAACCAGCATTCCAAGCATCCATCCATCCACTCATGGCAAGCACCGCATTGCGTCCCATCACTTCATCGCTTGCCAACTGCAACGCCTCCCGCCACGACGCCGCAGCGGCCGCCGCCGCTGCGTTGCGCAAGGCGGCACCGGGGAAAATGTGCTGGAAGCGGCTGAAGATGTCGAGAGCCACTGGCCACTCCTGGCCCAACTGGTTTATGATACCAAGGACCCAAAAGATTTGAACATTTTTAGATCGAAGAAATACCGACTCTGAAGATCTCTCAAGATACGAGTTGAACCATTTTTGTTTCGCAATTTGATGGGATTTTGGGGTATTGTTCCGCCTGGGCATTCTGATCAACTTCATAATGCTTTCAAGCTGTTAGGGAAGATGTCCCAAATCAAACTAAGTCAAACTAACTACTTTGAGAAGGGGAGGCATGCCAGGCCAACCGACGACGAGGATGATGATGATGATGATGATGATGATGATGATGGTAGTGGTGATGGTAGTGATACTGGTAGTGATGATGATGATGGTGATGGTAGTGATGATGATGATGGTGATGGTAGTGATACTGGTAGTGATGATGATGATGATGACGATGACGATGATGACGATGACGATGATAATGGTGATGGTGATGGTAGTGGTGATGATGATGATGATGATGATGATGATGGTAGTTATGATGGTAGTGATGATGGTAGTGATGATGATGATGATCATCATCATCATCATCATCATCATGATGATGACGATCGAGTGGCACTCTTCGGGATATTATTCTCGTTTGAAATAGCAGGAAAGCTGCCGTGGCTTGGATTGTTTGTGAACACATTGCATGGAGACCCGATGGGAGGAATTCAATATATATATATATATATATATTATATTCCTTTATTTATTTATTTATTTATTGATTTATTGATTTATTGATTTATTTATTTGTTTATTCATTTATTTATTCAATTTTTTTATTTACTCCAATAGGGGAACAGGAGTGAGCCATTGGATCAAAATAGGGCATATTCAAGATTTAGAATTTAAGTGTTCACGTCCGATGCATAAACCGCGCCACAAGAATAAACCACCCAAACGAATAAAGCACGCATTTCCTGTTTGGAATGCATTTTTGTTTGAGTTTCCCCCTTACGTTTTCCAATTTCTTCAGATCCGACACGAAAAATTTTCCTGACGTTGCAATTGTTTATTGCCTTTTGTTGCAAAGATGTTGTATCTTTTGCTTGGAATCTGACTTCAAACTAGACGACAGTGTGGCCCGAAAGGAAAGCAGGAGGGAGTAGACGAAAAAAGAGTGGGGAAGGAGAAGATAGCAAGAAGTCGCACGATGATTGATGATGATGAATGACAATGAATGAAAATGGATGAGAATGAAGGATGAATGCGGTGAGGAAGAGTGATGAATGAACGTGTAGTAAATGAGAATGGCGTCGTTATAGCTTGTGTGCATCTGCAAGCGATCACGCCGTCATGGCGGGTGACTGCTTTGATGCCCAGGAATGGCGAGTGCAGAAGCTCATCAGCAGTTCCCAAAAGAGGTCCATTGGCATGTCGCATCTTAGCTGCACGACAGAATTCACATCATGGACTCACTCAACTTAAATCCATGTCAAATTGTCGTCTCGAAACGTTGTTTGCAAGCATGAGGCTCCGTAAATACAGATTCAGTCAACGCAAATCCATGTCCAAGTGTCGTCGCCGCAGCGTTGTTTGCAAGCATGAGTTGGCCGAATGCAATGTCAAGTGAAACAGTGAAGCTGCCATGAACACCACTCAACGGCAATGGTTTGCGGCATGCTTTGCCACAGCCAGGCGCGTCAATATGTAGCCAAAATAGACACGGCCATCTAATTTTTATCAGCAGTTTCCCTGTATACTATCATGTTCGTATCTCCTTGGCTCCCATTTTTGATTAGGACTAAAATACCCCATAGCCCCCAGGCTTCCTCCCAACCAGCAAAACCTCTACTTGGGCGTCCAGCTGCAGTTGTAAGTGGATTTATAACCAGATATCTCCATAGTTATACAGTTATATGGCTTATATCCCAACTTATCGAGGTTCTGCCTGTGGTTCCAACATGTTATAACCGTAAAGTCACCCCAACAGCAGCGCCTCGGCTCCGGCACTCACTGCGGCAGTGACGGCCACCAGGTCAAGCTGCATCCGTTGACGCTGCGCCTGCCGAAGCTAAGGCTCGGTGTGGCAAAGAACCAACCTGTTGGAAGGGGGAGAATCCCTGAAAAATTCCCCTATGAAATTTCCCAATTTTTGGAACACATTTCTCAACTAAACTAGGATTTCTGTTTCAAGTATTTCATTTCAGCCATTTGTCGAAACCACACGTTCTCGGGGGGCTGAAATTGAGGAACTTGGCCTACAAAGTTTGAGATTGAATCCAAGAAAACCATTTCCAATAGGTAAAACATCTTCTATAGCATTTTCTAGGGCTGGATTTCAGTTTTCGAGGATCGTGTGTCCCATCTAATGATTGGCAATTGTTGGCTCCTTGGTGATGGATAAATTGTTCATCATCAACAAGCTGGAATCCATCCATGGTGCTGTGAAGTGGTTCTTGAATAGACGCCAAATCCATCTTACCCCCCGCTGGTCAAACATGGCACTGGAAAATCCCCCATGTCGTTCGATAAATTTCCAATCAAAAAACATGACAAATCTATAGCGGAATTTTCAGCCAACCATGTTTGATTACCGGAGGGTATACCTGGCTGGAACAATTTAAAGAGCGCATAAACATCCAATCGAGCACTATAAAATCGAATGTAAAGCACTATAGTTACATCCATCACTTGTGCTATGCCCCAAACTCTTTTGGGATGATTGTTGGGAACCTCACTTTTGGTGACCCTTACAGTACCTTCCACTATGTTGAGATGGTCCCTCATTGACCCTCTGCGGGGATTCGGTTGTCCCCTTTTCGCTGTTTTCAACACTTTTTACATAAACCCTCAAGAAAACCTACAAAAACCCTAGGAAAAACTCTAAATTAACCCTAAAGAAACCAAAGAAACCCTAAAGCCCTAAAGAAGCCCTGCAAAAACCATCTGAAAGTGTATATAGTGAAGTACCTGTGGGGCGTAGCGTACGTGCTGCAGGTATACAGTAGTTGCTATAGTTCCATTTTACTGAAAAAAAAATCAGTTACCTTCCAGCATCTTCCAGCATCTTCCAGCATCTTCCAGCCTGTTTGAAAAAACTGTGTAAACCTGGGCTTCAACTGTGCCTCTGACAACAGCGCTGCGGCTCTCTGCCAGTGCTTTGCGGTTCCGCACGCTGTAATCAGGGCACTGTACCTGGAATTCCACACATTTGACACGACTCCCATCTTAGTGGCTTATTCTACAGATGATTATAGATGATCAAAAACACCATCACCTTCATCGCCTTCATCATCCATCTTAGGCTCCAAACTTGTCTTGTGCGTTAAAAAGGGCAACAAACTGGCCATTTGAAGCGATGAACTCCAGGACATGTTCCATGTTTCTTCCACCCCCGTCGTCCCGGTGCACATGATGAGGTTCGTCTCCAGGCCCTGTGCTGCCGCGGAAAAGAGCAACTGCCAGGCCGCCAGCCATTGCGACGCAGCACCACAGGCGCTAATCACCTGATGGGGGATGGAGAATCCAGGTTTCTTCCATGTGAAAGATCGGATAACTTATGAGAATTTCCCAGTTTTTGATGGATAATTTATGAAAATTGTCATCTAACTTTCCAATTCTTGATCTGGCTTTGTCTGAGAATGTTGAGAAAACCAAGGAAAACCCCAAAGCCCAATGGATCATCGTCATTCGTTCCGATGAATAATTGGCTTTTTGCGTGCCCCAGTTTTCTGAAACACCCATCTGATGTTTGAAGCATCCTGAAATATTGAGACCAAAAGAGGGATGCCCTGCTTTCGTAGCCGCCGCAAGAGGAGACGAAGACCGCAGCCGTTGAACCGCAGAATTCTCACAAGGACAGTTTAATCAACATGCAAAATGATGAAAATGTGTGTCTTCATACTCGAAAGTGTCTGATGTCGACTTTAACTTCCCAAAACAATTGGCAGGGAGGCTTTATGCAAAAACTTGTCACACTGACCCCGCTGAATGATTCGTATAAAACTGTCCTCTCCAGATGGACAAGACTAGCTCAACCAAATCGTGGCAAGGCTGCAGAGAGGTCAATGTCTTTGGCCAGAAAAGACCACAAAACACTGCATCTGATTCCCATCGAAATTCAGCAACTTTAAAAAGCCCCACGCAAGGATTACCCTCGGGTAGTTCAACAGGTTGCTATGGATAATCACTATTTTTTGTGGGTAATTTGATAGTAACTCATCCAATAAATGGTCCATTTTCCGTAGCCACCTGCCGCTGCCCCCATCCCCCCTCCGCACCGTGCCGTAGGTTACCGCCGTGGCCGGGTGCGGCGCAACCTCCAGCAGCAGCAGAGCCTCCTGCCAGCACGAAGCCTTCTCGTAACCGTGCAACACCTGGAGATCTGGACTGGGGATTCATTTTTTTCCATGGAACCACAAGATTCTGGTCATGTTTCATGGTAAAGTATCTAGTTCTTGGGGTACCAAAGTTTGACCCAAACCTATTTTGATGTGTAATTCCAAAATAACTCTTGGTTTAGGGTTTGTCGAACTAGTTCGTGGGGGGTTATACACCAATTTAGCTATCTTCTCAATCTTGGGGGCACCACCCTGTGGAGATGGGATGATTTTTTACCTGCAAAGATGGATGAAAGTAGCAGAAAGCTTGGGTTTTATTCCTGCAAAACAAGGCCAAAAACTGGATCGTCATCGTTGGGGATAGTAGTTTGAGAGAAGCAAACTACTTTGGGGAAATGGATGAAAATTGTATGGGATGCTGTATCACTACTATAATCATGGGTGGTTGCGGGGTGGGTGCTTGTACACCGTTTCGAGAGTTCATCGGGAAATCATCCGCAAATCTTAGGTGATAAGTGAGAAATCTTAGGGCACCAATGATTTCTGAGGGTGTACACAAGCCACATGTGCATGTCGCGTCATCGTACCTGTCGCGTCATCAGGAGATGCATCACGTGAAGCATTCCCGAAAGATCAAAGTGACTCACAGATTCCCCAACTTTTGGAGATTGGGTCGTTGAAGGAAACAGAAAGAATCATGAATCGTTTCAGACAAATCTGCCGCGAAAATCCCATTTTGGAAAGTTGCATTCCCATTTTTATCCCATGGTTCAAGGTCAAAAATCCTAAAGAACCCATGATTCAAGTTTGAAATCCTTCCTTCCATGTTTCTACCATTCAATCCCTCATCCAAGTCCTAATTTGGTCTGAAAATAGGACAGCTGGTTTCTATGATGCTTATCATCTATGTCCATATTAAAATAGCCAGGACTCGCACTCAGATGGGACCAAGCGACAGCATTGAAGGACACCACATCTGTGCCCGAGCTGGGCAAGCCACGGCGTTGGTCTAATAGCACCGCAGCACGTTGCCACTCCTGATATCTGCAGTAGAGTGGAAACCATTGGTTTCAATCAAGTGTAAAGGGTAGTTTGCTAGTCGTTTGCTATAGTTTGGGGGGGCAAAAATACCCTGTACTTGAAGAGTATAAAACTCAGATTGGATTTTGCGACTTGGGTGACATTCCAGTTTGGGTTTTTGTGTCAACATGCCTCACAGGTGTAATCTTCCATAGATTTGGGTTATATACAGCCACCGTGACCAGCCCAAGAACCAATAGACCTGGCGATATGGGCCATGGGATCAAAACAACCAACCCCAAAACCCCCGATACTTCCCTGCGAAATCCCATTTTTGTCGGTTTTATACCTCCATATTTCATCAACCAAATCCAGATATCCAAGTATGTTTGGGCTTTACTAATACAGCACTGATATAGAATTAATTGTATCAAGCTTTGTTGTCCTGATTCGGGAACATTCCACCATGAATTGTACCAAAACACCATTTCTAAATACTGATATCACACTATATAATTTGGATAGTGAGGTACAAATACAGAAATAAAGGATATACACACAATTACAGATATATAATTACACTATATAATTGTACAAATTAACAATCCACAACACTCATAAACACACTTTTTTTCTCATTTTCTATCCATGAATATCCCATTATTTTGGTGGTTTCCCCTCTAAACCATCCATTTTTGGGGTATCACTATGGAAACCCCATTTTGGTTCCCTGTTCATAGCCTTTTCCAATGCCACAACTTCCGCAGCCATGGCTCCGTGGCGTCTCCCAGGCCACTCAGCGTGGCGTTGTAAGTGATGACGTTGGGCTGCTGCGCATGGTGCCGCGCCTGCATCAAGAGACCTCAGGGTGCGAATTTATGACCATTCCAAGTAGGAAATGGTAAGCCCCAGAAAAGTGAAAAAGCTAACACCACTATTAGAGGATTGGCTTTCACCAAATTCTATCTTTGCAGGTTCCTATACAATGAATGTGAAAGATGAATGTCAAAAATGAATAGCCAATTTCAAAAGCGGCACTGGGGTTGATCCACCAATGGCCAGGTTCTAAGCATGATTCCTAGATTGCTGAGTTTCTGGTATGCTCGTCCCAGGGGTTGCAACCTTACCACATGGTTGGTGGAATCTTGCCTGCAATGATCTGACCAAGAAACTGGCAGCCAAGTGCCACTGGAGTTGTTTCTGGAAGGCTGTCAGCATGCTGGTGTAGGTGATGATGTCGGATTCTAACAGTTTCATTGAAAGGCTATCCTGAGCTAGTGGCAAGTGAACAAAGCAAGAGGGCTCCAAAAGAAAACTAGCCCATCCAACAAGCATTAGATAGTCACCAAAAGCATGAATTTCAGAATCCACTGGCAATGCACTGATATCTCCACAAGCAGCTATGGTCCCTCAGATCTACCTGCATTCCAAGTAAATGACAGCGCCCCACTTCCGAACCATGTAGGTCACCTCCAGTGGTGCTCTTGCCAAGCTTCCAACAGCAACGGTGCCACCAACCAGCTGCCAAAGGTGATGGCTGAATTGAAACTGATCACATCCTTGTCAAAGGGGGACGGAGCGCTAGTTTGACCCATGCCAATTCGGTGGATGAAGCCATCGCAAACGGCAAACGTGATTCCTGGATCGTCTTCCCATGTGGCTGGCAACAAAAGATGGAAGGTTGCAGTATGACAAGACTATCTAGCTCAAAATAGCCCAGAATACCCCGGTCACATAGCGCGTTCCTTTCTCTCCACATAGCCACTGTTGGTCGGAGCAATCTGCTGTCCAAACTGAGCAGTGTCAAAAGCCTGGTTGAGAATCCCCTTATCATGGTCGGTTCATGGCCCAAAATATATTGTGAAACTCCCCGATATATTGTGCATTACGACTCTTATGACACCATGATTATCATCAACCAATCATCATTTGTCAATCATATCTTCATATTTTTCATGGTGAAAACCCATTAAAACCCTTTCTTGAATGGTGAAACCCACTCACTTTCACCCATAGAATCCGCTCGAAGATGCAGTGCATCAATCCTCCGTAGCAAATGAAGACCTCGCACGCCGGCTGAGGAGTGGGGATGTGACCTGCCTTGGAGTGGCCACCTGGGAAATCTCAAAAAAATGTGTCTTGATGAATAATTCATCATATCGAAAAAGGTATGTAGTTTTATTATCTGATTGAAAAAATGTCTGAGTCTATTCGGTGAAATCAACCGGAGGATGAGCAGTTGGAGATGTGACAAACCTTAGTTGTCTGCAGATATATGCAAGAAGATGAGAAATCTCGGGGTCCAGACTTCAGGTTGAATGTGTGTCGGCACGAAAGAAAGTTTCCAGTGGGTGTCCCACATGTTCCTAGGATTGACCACAGTACACTTGAAAACCTGAGGAGTCCTGGGATCTCAGCAGCATGACATCAGGGGTTGCAATTGACCCGCACCGAGGGAAGCTCCCACATTGCAACTGCACCCTGGTCAAGCAGTTTCTATATCTTCAGGGGTTAGTCCTCCAACGTTGCAGATTCCCTGGGTAGAGGCTAACCGATAGGAGATCAAGACGAATGTGGCAAACCCAATGCCATAAACCAACTATATGGGGATGGTTTCTGCCAGCGTGGGGCAATATTGGAGATGGTTTATGGGATTATGGCTTTGGGTTTACCACACGACCGCACCAATATGATCAATATGGGCAGCTCACCCCACGACCGCACTGCCTTGTGGCCACCGGTCTTTCTTCTGTGCAATGGCTCGATTGTAGTCCCGCAGCGTTGGCACGACGGCCATGGATAGATTCCGCAACAGCCATCCGCAGCGCCGTAGCCAGAAGCTTCTTTTTTGGCACCACAGCGGCCAAAATGTTGCACATATGGGATTTCCTCAATCCAATTCGGCGTCAATAATCCTGATGCCAAAGGCCCCCTATGCAAAAGTCGTTGAGTTCTCTACTTTCAGTCCCAGTGCGTAAAAAGATTGCACTCCAATCAAGGCTAGTATTTTTGCAGTGCACAATGGATACCAATATGGAGAACACAGACACGAATTCAACAAATCGTCACACTTGAGCAGACGAGTTCAACTGCTTTCTATTTCTCCAAGTTTTTTCCACATGATTCATCTCAGCATCACAAGCCACCCATCTCCCACCTTCATCGCTGCAACTGCCTTCTCACCAAAGGATGGATCCTGGAGCTTTGTCAGGTACTAGAGCAGGTTGTCACAGCCACTTTGGAGATGGTGCATCTTCCTATCTTCTGAGATTATTTGGTGCAAGCCTGAAGTGTTGTGTCTGATGCCATGGTCTCTGTCCTTTTCCCTTACATTCCTTTGATGTCTCTCGCCAAACATGTGCAAAAAATCACTTTAGAAAAGGAATGTCGAACAGCAAATAAATGCGGCTGAAACAGCATTTGGAGTACACAAATGCAGACATGCCTAAAAGAGCATCAATCTGACAGTAAAATAAAACGGAAAATGCAATTGACATCTCTTCAGCCCGTGAAGGCTTCCCATGAAGAGCTCCTAGAGTTTGGCACTCGACATTCATGCAATCTCCCTTGAGAACTTCAGCAGAGCACTGATGCTCTTCAGTGATTGTCCGAATTCCCAAGCGGTGCTAAGAAACATCGCCCTGTGAGATGGCACCCACAGCTATGTCCTTCTCAGACCTCGCGAAGCGGGTTCCCCCCAAAAAAAATCGATCATCCAACGTGGTATGCCTAGTTTAAAACCAAGAGATTCCTTGGTTGGTCAGAAATAGCTATCGGTCTCAATTGTGCACGATGGAACGAGGAAGACCGGGCCTTGGTTTCAACAGTACTCATTCTTCCGGATTGTCTACTAGTCCATATCTAATGAAGCAGATACTATTCAGAATTCATTTGGGATGCCCTCAAATCAAGAAATCCAACAGTCTATCAACCTTTGGACAGACCTGCCCTCCTTGCTCACTCCCCCACGGATTCAACCGATCATCAAGATGACCCCAGTCAAAGTCCAACGAATCTACATCATTGATCATGACTGAGCATCCCAAACCCGCGTTCATCCGTGAAGAGGTATTTGTTCGCATCCTTGCTTCGATGGCGGTTTCCGCATGACAGACAGTTTCTACACTGAGCATGTGCGTAAATCACTATCTCAAAATTAAAGAACACCCAGACACCTAGTGGTATAGAGAAATCCTCCTGAAAGTATTTCAGATGTCCAAAGCCTTTTTTACGCCTGTGTTGGATTTCAAATCGGGATGCATCTTTGGATTGGTTTGACACCACTTGAAAAATCACCATCCCCAGCCCCATCTCCCCCGAATCTCACCAGCCGCTTACGGCACCTCTTTGGCGCCTTGGGCCTTGCCATCTGGCGAAGGAGGCTTCTCCTGGACTGGGATTTACCGGATTTTAGAGGAATGTCCAAGGATGTTTTTGGCAGGAAAATGATGCTTTCGAACCTCCGAATTCTTGATACAATGTATATCATCTTCCGATCCAGGCATGTTCCACTGCCATTGTTGAATTCTTCTCCATCGCCCTTACAACACTATCATCGGAAGAATGCAAGGTGACTTGCAACCTTGACATTCGGACAGCCATAGTTGCGAGATGTGCAATTTAAGATAAGCGGCTCTGAAAACCCAAGGGGGTTCAAGGGATGCAGTTGCTGAAGCCAGCCCAGGATGATCCGTTCTGTCTAGACTTGGGATGAAATTTACAAAGGACCCAAGGTGAAGGGAACGCTCTCAGTCTTGAAGCAATGGCTGTGTCAGGTGTGTCCAAAATGGAGCTACTGGTGGTCCACAGATTCAGATAAGTGTGTCTTTCCAGCAGTAAATACCCTCCGGTAAACAGAGATGGCTGGCAAGAAAAAAAGTGCGAAAATCCACCTGTTGCATGGGAGATCAGCAGCAATGGCGGGTTAGGCCATTGCAATGATGGATTTGGGTGTACCTCAAATGGCAGCTCTCGGGGTGTCGGGGGTCTTGTCTTGTAAACACCCAAATGATGCAAGACTGCTAAAGCATCGAAAGCGTAAACTGCAACAGGTGCTGGAAAGGTACTTTGCTTTCCACCTGCCTGCAGCGACTAAAAGCTACAATCGATGTTCCACGGTGGTTCCACTTTGAGAAAAAAAAATCTCTTGCAATTTTGCAGGAGAAATCTTCTTCCATGGAAGCCACCCTGGTTGGGTCTCTCTCTAAGAACACCCCCTCATCAAGCATTGAAGAACTCGCTGGGCAGTGGGCCCTGCCAAATTTGCAACTGCTTCCACAGTTTTGCATCAGCCTCCGGGACATCAATGAAGTAGCTTCCATTTGCCTTATTCGCGAACTGAAATGTGTAGGGCGGCCCTGTGGTGTGCCCAATTTCAATGGGAGACACGAGCTTTTGGGCGTCATTGCCAATGCAATCGTAGATCTGAAGCAGGGTGCCGTTCTGAAATCGTCTGTCTTTCACATCCAGGCACTTCGTCTTCTGTGCCTTCAGCCTCAACTTGTCATCCTGAAACAGCCACTGGATATTGGCACCTTCCGTGCAAGGCAGGAGCTGTACCACGGCAAAGTTCCAGGTCACTTGCTGCGGACACCAACGCAGAGCCCATGGAATTCCAGGTGTCCCTCGTATCCTGCGTAGGATCCGGCTGGTGCCTCCTTTCCAACTGGCCATTCAACTTTCCTCTGCAGCTGATGCTGTGAAACAGCTGTCGAGCCACTATAGTGTACCAAGCTCAGCATGACCAAACACATCAGCAGCAGCACGAACAAAAGAAGCGCTTTGAAGTTAACAGCTCCGGTGAAACTGCCATGTTTGGCAGTCCTGCAGCTGCTTCGAATCTCCGCGACTTCGAAACACGATAGCATCAGTTTCTGTTCGTCAGGCACCTCATCTTGAACGAGAGCTGCGGCAGCATCCAGCAATTCGGATGGCAGAAAAAGCACTCTGAACCGGAGTGGCTGCAAAAAACACCTCTGCGAATCATGCTGCATCCATGGTCCATGGTGCTCATTGATTCACCAACATTCTTATCAGACAATCGGAAAACCGCTGAAATGAAATGTATCAATGCCAAAAAAACAATGTGGAGCAATTGACATCAAACAAACTTCGTTTTACAACGGGCAAAGCATCAGCCGGGCTACGTGCATTAAGGAAGGCGAGCTCCTTATCCTCGTACATGGGTTCCATGGAGCCATGTTCAGTCAGGTAGGACCTTGGTCATGCAGCCCCAACCTTCCAGCAAGGGTCTCAATCAGCATCAGTGGGATATGTTTGTTGTGGGATACACTTCAGTTAAAGGGATTCCTTCACAGAAAACCATGGTTTTCCCATCCAACTGTGAGGGCTTTCAGATCTTCCCCCTTCAACCAAGGGAAAGTGCTACTGGGAATGTCCACAACATCAAAATCGCCATGGAACCGATACCTTCAGCCATTCTTGTGATCAGGACCGATCAGGGATACCGACAGGTCGTTGGTGAAGAGGTAGCCCACTGCACAGGACACCTGCAACTGCAAGTCGATATCTGCGACAGTCCCTGACCCAAGTGTACAAGCTGTGATTGGTCGACCAGTCTAGGAAATCTCTGAGTCTCAGCCATTTCCGGATTTATGATGGTCAAATTACAGTCAAAGACGAAAAGCCGAGTGAATTTCAAATGTTCACTCTCATTTTTCAAGATCAAAAACAACCGTACGGCCCGGAAATCGGACGAGCGTTTTCATCGTTTTTGCAGATCATGATCCCTTGCAATTGTAGAAAATGCTGTGTTTTGCACATGTACACAGCCATTTTTATGCACATTCTATCGCAAATTACAGTATGTCTGAATAAAAAAGTGACATTTCGTGTCATGAAATTCAAAAAATCATGATTGAGGACCCCTACTTTTCGTATACGAAATTTGGGGCGTTTTGCGTTTTACCACAGCGCCAGCGCACTGATTTCAACTCTTTTTCAACTCAGTCCAACTTGCGCACAGCTTTGCCGGTGATTTCACAGACATTCGAGTTCCGATGAATGTATCGCCATTGCCACGCTTTGACATATGGCATGATCATCGGACTCTTGCTCGAGAGGCTACCTGGCNGGCTACCTGGCAGCATTTTCTTGCATGCACGCCAGCAACTATCTATCGTTCCTGTATGGGCAAGTGCCTTAGGACTGCCTCTTTGGACTCGATATACCGTCTTGGTAAATTGGCCCTTGCTGTGGTTCACAAATTCATGTTGACCGAAGTACCGAAGACGTGTTAAGCGTAACAACATTTGATGTTGACCGAAGTACCGAAGAAGTGTTAAGCGTAACAACATTTGAAGTTCATCGAAGTACCGAAGACGTGTGAAGCGTAACAACATTTGATGTTGACCGAAATACCGAAGACGTGTTAAGCGTAACAACATTTGAAGTTAACCGAAGTACCGAAGACGTGTTAAGCGTAACAGCATTTGATGTTAACCGAAGTACCGAAGACGTGTTAAGCGTAACAGCATTTGATGTTGACCGAAGTACAGAAGACGTGTTAAGCGTGACAGCATTTGATGTTCCTCGAAGTACCGAAGACGTGTCTCCATAGATGACGATTGTGGAAACGAAGACAAATGACGTTATTGCACCCCCCCCCCTTGCGAAAAAAAAAACGAAGACTAATGACGCTATTGCACCCCCCCCCCCCCCCCCCCCCCCCCCCCAAAAAACCCCACCCCAAAAAAACCCGAACGCAAAAAAATGCAAAAACGCTCGTCCGGTTTTCGGGCCGTAGGCAAAAACAAGTGCTGCAGCCGCAGGAACCTGCTGTTCCACCACCACTCGCGTCTTCTCCTTCTGTTCTTGAATGATGTTGGCTGTCATCTCTAAACTCACCTGCGAAAGACGGAAAGTCAGGGCTTCAAGGCTTCGGCTGTTCGAATTTTTGCTCAACTTAGTATCAGTTGTTGGATGAGGGCTACACCCTAGCTGCTACACCCAATGAATCTGTTGTGAACCTCCCCCTTTTCAATCAAACATCAATCAAATTCAACCCCCAATTTTATCCTGCAAGCGTATTTCGGTGACTCCAATGAAGTTGCCTGAGTGAGCTGACAGGTATGAAAGGGGACATTCTACATTTCATGATGGCAAAGAGTAACCGTGAGGCTACTGACATCTCCAGGAAGGGTTCTTCTGAGATTAAACCACGAAGATCCCCTTGACCTCCAAAGCTACCCTCTCACTTATAGATGATCTCCCTACAGTATAAAAAGCGAAGATTCTCCCTAGCTATGTCCAATTACCAGAGCTAGATAATGGATTCGGACGTGTAAGCTCCGTATTGCTGTGTGGGTTCCTCCATATGCATTCATCACCTTCAAGCCCCTTCAAATCCAGCACAGAAATGGCAATGTCCAGTAATTCCATATGTCTGTCCACAATCCAATAAAATGCTGTGGTTTGTCACCACTTCCCCCATTCAGATAACAAATGTTGGGATATCCCGCATTTTGAGACAAGCCCATATCCACCATTTTGACCGATTACAGCCGTATTTTTGGAGCTTATACTTCATTCCCATTCTATAACTGGAGCAAGTTTTTCCGGTATGTGTCCCATAGATGTTCTTTGGTTCTTTTTGTGTTCCCATATATTTTCCATATGTTGAAAAAAAAACAGATGATATGTTTCCACAAAAATACCAAAAATCCCCATTCACACTTCTATTTACAGATGGTTTTCCCACCTTTTTGAACGTCCCACCATTCAAAGACCTCGGCCAGCTTCGGAAAGCGCCGGAAGACCGCGTTGGCCATGCGCTGCGAGAGCACCTGGAAGAAAGTTGGGCCTTGGGTTGTTGGGGACATATGAAAAGACGTTCTCTGAATTTTGGGTCTGAAAATGTTTGAAATTGCGACTTTTGGTTGACCAGTCGGTCAGATCCAAAAGGAGAAATGGATCGAACTACTCAGCTATGACTGTGAGTTTTATTAGTGAGGAATGTGGTTGAGAAAACCTAGCTCAGGAATCATGGCTCTGTACTGTTGAGTGCATCGTGGTCGCGGTGGCATGGCCTTGACTGCCTTGTATCTCCATTTGAGAGTTTTCTATATAGATTAGGCCTACCCCCCAAAACCAAGTTCTTTCCCACTATCTTGTTTTTTCCAATTTGGGATCGTAAGTTGGGGGTTCCGTCAGAAAGTCCCTTTCTATCTCATACACCTAGTAAAGCAACAAACTCGTCTCCCTCAAACCCATGGGCTTCCCCAAAAAAAACAAACCTTCGCAGGACTCCCAGAACTCCCAGGACTCCCTGCGTCCAGTGCTGAAGCCACGTTGTGCACGCACTCCACTGCTGGGATGGCGATGCGCTGCAGGTGTGGCCTGGTGGATCTGGGAAGTTGATGGGATACCCCCTGGTAAACTCACATAAATATGGAAAATCACCATGTTCAATAGCTATGTTAGTTTACCAGACCGTATCAATCTGGGACTTTCCATAGAAAATGCTGGTTGAATGGAATGGTATATGGGACCCCGTGGTAATTGAACAACTTGCCCTGGAACACCGCCATTGCGAACAGGTAAATCATCCAACTAAATGGACCATGTTCATCCATTTTCCATAGCTATCTTACATTCCCAGAGGTGCATTTGAAACTCAGAAAACAGCTCAGGATGGCCCCCGATACAAACTTCACAAGTGCTTAGTCTGACTTTAACTTCACACCAATCCGAGGCAACCCCGGTCCCACGCAGGGCCCCCAGGCAGTGCCAGGTATTCAAAGGTGTCGGGTGATGGAAAGCCCGGAAGCGAGTCGCCTGCGGTTTCTGCCATTTTCCAGAGATGACTACCCTCTAGTAATCAAGCATGGCTTGCTGGAAAATCCACCATCTAGTTCGATGATTTTCCCAGCTACAAACCTCCATGGCTAGTTCGGGGATTGCCAGTTGCCGCGTTTGATTACCAGAGGGTATACTGGTTGGTTGAGAACGGGATTCCCAGTTCATGGATTATGATAGCCCCCAATATATTGGGTAGTGTAACCCCCGAACAAGTCAGCAACCGGGGTCTAGCAGCCATTCCGCAATGGATGGGAGGTACTATCCACATGATGAATCTTCCGAACTGGTGCTTTTTCCCCCGTTGCTAAAGTTTCACCTACAGTATCTTCACTCTCCGACGCGTTGGTTCCACCTATCTTCGGGGGGTATGCGTGCATGCGTCATAACCCACTCATGCAGGTAGAGCTTGTCCTTCAAATCTCGAGCAAATCAGTGGATCACAGGCGTCTTGACCCAAGCACCATGTTTCGGCTTTTGCGATTTGACTTCCCCCTTGGCCCTTGTAACTGTCCTTGTTGTGTAAATAAAACCCCCCGAGAACACGTGCCTTACCAAGTACTTGGAATATCTCCACAGATCTTGGAAGATAACTACCTTTTCTCTCGGTGCAGTGGTGGGACGTAGTTCCACCTGTCGCCTTCTCCAGTCCCATGTGGCTGGGGTTATGATGGATTATGATAATCTCTGGGTAGTACAACCCCCAAACTAATCACTAACGCCAAGCTTTTTGAAACTGCTCACTATTCCCCATTCAAAATTGTCAACATCATTTCTTTGCAATGTCCTGATTCAAGTTATAATGATTTGTATTATCAGGAATCGTTTTTCAATGTTTTTCGTATATATTATGTCATTTGTTTTTACGTTGAATGGTTGTTCTTTCAATTCTTCATACGATTCCATCAATTGACCGATCATTTTTCCCATGAGATTCCCAAGATATCTCCTTTTCCCTGGTTTTTTTTTGGTAAGTTGGCTGTTCTTCTGCCATCTCCCCCCCTTGCCCTGGGGACCTTCATGCATCCGGATGGCTCGGTCAATGTCGTCGTCCGTCATCTCGGCCGCCAGCGGAATCTCCACATAGTCAGCCTTGGGTCGCCACGACTGGGCCAGGAGATGCCAGCATCAAAAATGGGGAACCCGAAACCTAGGGGATGTGAATCATTTTTTCTGGACCAATACAATATATATATATATATGTATATCTGTATATATATTTTTATATTTATATTTATATTTATATCTATTTATATATATATATATATATAGTTATATTTATTTATGTATATATATATATATAAGTTGTAATGGGAATGAAACTAAGTGTCTTGATTTGGGGATGTACACGGATCATATCATTGATGCGGATATGACTGAAAACCAAGTAAAAGATGGGATCTAACTGTTGCAAACATCAAATCATGGCACAAAAGGTGGTGCTAGTTGTCAGAGGTGATCGGCCCACCCCAACACACTACTGAGGCAAATGTTTATAACGACATTGCCTTGGAGCAATTCTCACAACCCAGCAGCCATCTGAAAAAGTCTATGTATACATGAGGAATGGTCCATTGTCATGTTTGATTGCCAGAGGCTATTCATGCTATAAGTGGGGAATAAACCAAAAAAAACTGGATTTGACTCCACCAGTCAGGGCATCTATTTGCCCCGCAATGTCCGACCCCAAGGAAGACTTTGGCACCGCACCAAGAAATCATTCATGATCTGTCGCCTTAGCACCACCAGCAAAGCATGGGGCCTGTCACAAGACAAATGTTCACAAAACTCGGTTTGGAAGCAATTCCGATTGGAAGGAAGAACTTCAAAAAGAAACACAACAAGTTATCATTGCAGACATAGTATAAGCAATGAGATTCTCCAACACCAATCACCAGAACATCGATCTTCAACACGCCAAGTGGCAGGTGGGAACCTCCTGACATGGCACTGCTATCACCGGCAGGCCTTGGTCATACTTAGTGGTGGATCCTACATGACTGTCATATCTGACTGTGCACCACAATATATGGATAGTACTTATAGCAGCCCAGCAAGACTTAGAACATATAGGATCATATAGCTGCACATCGTATCTTTTGTTGCAACTGTAGGAGAAGGGTTGCTTCCTTGCAACTAGCTGCAGCCCATCCATGACTCTCGATTTGCTGGGGAATAGTTGGAGTCACAGCGACTGCAAATCTTCTCATCTCGTTTCAGAACACAGTTGGATCGACTTTGGATGCGCATCAATACCATCAATTAATATCACTTAGACAATGGGCAGGAAAGGAAACGAGCAGGTCCCGAAACCTTGTATTAAGCCATTGTGCTCTTCTACAGGCGGGTTGAAAGGGGCTATGCATAGAATGCGCTACAAAAACCTCCATGACCCCGGAACTAACAGAAGTTTTTCGGCCACTCCTCAACTAGAATTCTTCACGCCCTATGCCAAGCGCTGCCCAGAAACAGGTTGGCCATGTAACGCTGCAGCTTTCGGTCATACTTCCCACCTGAGCGCAGTCACAAGGCGGTAACGGTCATTGGGACGCCTTGCAGAGTGGTCACTGTAGCTGTGTCCACTGGCTTTATTCAGCAAGAACCATCATCAAAATTGCTTTGCACCATCAAAAGCAGACTTTTTCAGATCGGCTTTGAAGGGTACAATTTTGAGGACATCTCAGAATGTGTTCGACGATGGGTGGCATATCTCTTGGTGTCCTGGCGAATGGTGTTCTTGAACATCTCGCAGTAGTCGGTGACCATGGTCCACCTGCCGCTGCGACGGTGACGTTTTGGTCATTGTTATCTTCCATGATTGCTGGTTGATGAACCCATCTGGTTGATGGTTTCGACCGCCTTTTATAAATATGCCAAGATCGGGATCATCATCTCATTTCTGTGGTTGGAAATAACACATGGTTGAAACCCAGCCATGATCCACCATCCCAGCCATACCCAACGGGGCGCTCGGGGTCCACACATCAACTGCACCCGCGCATGCTCATCCACTGGGATGCCACTGCCTCTTCGGGGTAGACGTGTGGATCTTCCAATACAGGCTGTGATAACCAGCAACAACAGCTGGTTCCCAGAAATAAAATATCCAAAAAAAGCTGAAAGATGTCTTACTAGACTAGAAGATTTCGGGACACATTTAGGGGTGGTAAGCATTGGTAAGTGTGACAAGCCCCTTAGAAAAGCCAACCAGTGAGCATGTTGAGACATCATTCGGTCAAGGGCGGTGATGCAGATGTGTTTAAGGCTCCATTTTCAGCGTTTTCGACAACCTATCCAGGCTTGAATGGGATTGCAGCAATCAGCTACCCAAAACCCAGGATTCCCCTAACAAAAGTGCACACACATTTTCGGATCAAAATGCCCTTTTCTGGCTAATCATTGACTCGTATCAACAGGTTTTTGTTGCTTTATATCATAGCACCCCCCTATATCTTGTTTTCCATCAGAAAACCATGGGGATGATGCCTGAAGTACTCTCTGGTAATTTCTCGAACACTTTGCGAACTGGAAAATCACCATGTTTTTTTAAGGTAAATCAAGATGTTTATCATCTATAAATGAGCAATTTGCTATGACAAATCATGGTAAATCATCGAACTAGGCCATGGTGATCTACCTGATCTTCGCTGATCCTGGCACCACTGAGGTCCTAACCCAGTTCTTCAAGGCGATCTTGCACCACCCTCCGGAGTGAAGAGTCTAACTGTGGCATGGTGTGGCTACACATGCAGAAAACTGTGTCAAAGAGCTAACTGCTAAATACGATGTACATATGTAAATGACGTATGTACATTATGTTATACATCTTTACTTATATTCATTTAATTACAGTATCATGAGCGAAAACGTGTAATTCTTGGATGGTCAGATATGCGGTTTTTTTCCACATCCCATGCAACATTGCAAAACAAAAAAGCATCGCCCTTCCACGGCAAGGCGCCTCCTCTTTTCGTTGATTTCCTTCTTGATCTCAGGCAGAAAGCCTTAGCTGCCACCAGCAGCCACCCATACTTCCAGGTATACCAATCAATCTCAGCGGTTGAAGCAATGCTAACGCCAAGTGACGGCGAATGTGTTTGAAGAGAATCCTCAGGGGCCGCAGCTGGGCTGCTGGGAACGGTTGGAAGCTTGAGAAGGCTTCGGAATATGATTCTGATATGTAAAATTGCATCAGGTTGCAGTCTCTTCCACCCAGAAATTCTGCAACACCGAAGCCATAAAAAGACTGGCTCGACCAGTATGGCAACCTAGACATCGGGCAAAGTTCCACCACGAGAATTACATGTTTCAAAAGCATCGTCAATTCTGTTCGCTGGTTGTATAGATGGAGCTTCTTCATACCTACCATATTCGAACACCATCATACCCGCGAAGTCTATGCCCCTTGAGGGTCGTCTCACCTATGTTCGGTTCAGCCCCAGCCACTGGGTAAGCTTCGTGATGAGGGTGTCGGTGCCCACCAAGCCTCAGCATCACAGGGATCCCAGTTCCCACATGTGCCATGGTCAGATGGGATGAATGTGGTATGGTCATCCCAATAGGGGAATCCATGGGTATATGAATCCCTATGGATCCCAAAAAAAACCTGTGCAATTTGGACGACCCTGGATCTGCTTCCCCCTGGATTGGCTGGACACAGCTGTACCCCTAGCCTGGAGGCAGCTTGTTGTAAAGCCGATGATTGTCGAACCACTCCCTGCCACACCGCATCGGGCAGTAAGGTCCATGTGCATGTCAGCTTCTCTCTGCAGGGATGTGGAAAAAGACAGTCGCAAAGTCCCTAGACTCGACTGGTCACACTTCCAACCCACAGGAAGGTAAAATTTGGCATGACTGGCATCCGAGACCTCCACATGATATCGAAAACGCAGCAGCCTTTCTTCCTTCAAGGAGACCTTCACTGGTTTGTTGTTGGTGATGTCCTTCGAATGGAACAATTCACAGCGACTGTCCGAGTCAGAAACTGAACATGGACCCCAAACATTGCTATTTCAACTGGAAAAATCAACTTCCAAATACAGCTCCAGCTTCCAGAGTCATTTGCCCATCGGACCCTGGCGACAGGACCCCCCCCTCAGTCACGAGTGTTCTCCTGCTGGTTTCGCATTTTCACACCCACATATCCCAAACCTCATGGCGCAGCCATCATACAGTCAGCAAAACTTGCGGTTCAAACAGGCTCCCTGGAGGATCAATCTTTGCTTTGGAAAGGATTTTGCTTCACCCCTATGAATTCCTTGACCTCTGCACCCAAATCACACCCTGGCCTGTTCACCTATCCAGCTAGTGGCGAGCAGCTGGAAATGAGAATCCTGGGGTCTTAAGGATGTCCAATCCCTTGACCCATGCATGCATCATGCTGTTTCACACCTACAGCTTTATATTCCCGGACGGACAACCATCATGATGAGTATGTAGACTATGGTTCAGAAAAGGGGGCTAAATCACCAAGTTAAGCTTCACCAGAAAGGTCGAATCGAGGCTTCAACGAAGTGGGATATCTTCCCCTCGCAGCCTTGGAGGTGGCTCATGACGAGTTGATATCACCCGGCTCTGAAAAGCTTCATATCTTACAACGGTGACCCCCGCATAAGACAGGGGTTGCCCTACCAAAAGACGATTTCTTGGCCAAGAAGCGCTCAATACTAATTCCCAGGACAACATGGATCCAACTGAGCTGCTATGGTGATTGCTGATTCACCATCTGCTGAACGGCTTCATGCCACCCAATTGGATGCCAGTAGTTGGCAGTTAAATAGTGAAAGTTCCTCATGGGCACCCAGGAATCCCTACCAGAAACTGAAAGAGATGCTGGTGCTGACGACCCCAAACCCTCATTAAGCCCCACAGCGCTTGGGGCCAGTGACATCTTCACCGCATCTGTGCCTTGATCCATGATGTCAATCTTGGTAATGACTCCAATGGACCTCCCACGGAGTTCCATCGGATGGAAATCTGGGTAGCTTGGGGACATATCATGTATCCATGGATTTGCTGCCAAATTCTACTGCCAAAGAGGATGAGACCTGGGGAAAGACATCCATTGCTGAAAAGAAATGACAACCCACTTGTCAATGAGGAGCGCAGGATCCTCCCGAAAAATAGATCAGATCCCTACAGCGCCTCACCCCATTGGGGTCGACTTGCCGGGCCAGTTGAAGCGCATCCGACACAGACATGTCCTCAAGGGATGTAAACATGAAAACAACGATGAAACATCCACCGGACTTCGAGAAACGTGTGGAATGGGATTTGACAGAAATCCGACGGGATAATTCCATGGAATTTCACACACTGTCACAATGGTTGGGAAACAGCTCGAGGCAAGCGCCCCTCCTGATTGGCAGGTACCACGCATAGGATGATGGTGCGCGGGTCCTGGCAAATGCAGTGAATTGGGGTGATAAAGAAATGGCTATAACAATGCTGAGTTCACCTCCATATCTTGGGATATGGAACCCCTAACATTATGGTTGCCTTCCGCTGTGTTCAGAAGAAATCCAGAGTATCTAAAGAGCTCTTGAGTTCAATTCCATGGACTCATCTTAGGGAAGTTTGCTTGTATCCTATCGGAATTCTTTGCGTGCACAACTCCCCCGTGTTTCCAGAGGTATCTGCAAAAATATATCATTCATCTATCCATGCGGAAATCATACATCTGTAACTTGTCTACTTTAGGATATCACACGTCGCCGAACATTGTCCTTGATGTAGTGCAACGTCATGTCTCGAGTGATCTTTTCAATGTCCTCCACCTGGGCACGTTCAAACTTGATCCACCAAGAGTGAATGTGCTGAGTTGGCGTGCTGCTGTGGCGCCCAAGAAAGGCAGCGTTCCAACTTGTTCGACCAACCGTCAACCAACCATCAACCATCAACCAACCATTATCCAACCATCAACCAACCATTATCCAACCATCAACCAACCATTATCCAACCATCAACCAACCATTATCCAACCAT
>BGPT01000089.1:573230-586716 GCA_003297045.1 Symbiodinium sp. clade C Y103
TCCAACCATCAACCAACCATTATCCAACCATCAACCAACCATTATCCAACCATCAACCCCTTAGCCTTACAACCATCAACCATCAACCGACCATCAACCATCAACCCCTTAGCCTTACAACCAGCATCCAACCATCACCTCGGGCTTGCGAAGCTTACCATTCTGTAGCTTGGGGAATCGCCGGCACGCCTGGTCGCTGCCCTTCAAAGGGACCCGCGTCACTCCTGGCCTGGGCGGATTGGGGAGTCAATGGGTGGTTTAATGAGGGGTTAATGACCAATGGGGGTTGGATTGGAGGTGGTGTTTTCATGGGGACTTGGTGAGATTTTAATGGGAATCTAATGAGAGGTTAAGCGGGAATTAAGGAGCTTCAATGGGAATTTAATGAGGAGTCCATGAGGATTTCATGGGAATGCAATGAGATTTGAGATAGGGATCTAAAACCAAATCACCAGAGTGGCTTAGGGGTGCATTGATTGAGGCCCACTTGACCCACTCAAAGAAGGTGATAAGTGGCGGTGGTTTCACCTCGAAACACGAAAACATGACTATTTTGTGACACTGCACGATTACCCCACTTCAGTTTGACAAACATCTCACCCAGAACTCATTTGCTCGTCCCCACTGGGCTCACCCTACAAGTCGATCAAGGTGAGATCAGGCGCACCGGTAGCATAGACTGTCAGCACGATGGGATCGTTGACAATGCCTTTGTTCCTCGCAGCTGAGGGTTCTAGATGGATAGCTTGGCTTATACATGCGTCTAACATCTTTTTTCCCCCGTAAGCGGGCTGCAACATCCAAAACGATTTTGGGAAAGGTCAAATTCATCTGCAACATAAAAGAGTTGTTTACAAAAGTGGTGTTAAAAAGTAGAACGGAACACTGAAACACCAAGCTGAACTCGACTTATTCGGCCAAGCCACGTGCCCGCCACGGCGTCCGTCTGTCGTTCGATCTCCTCAGAACAGCCACTTCTCTTCACAGCGGCTGGGAGTCTGCAAATGTGAATGGCCCTCATGCGAGTTGAAAGCTTCAGGACTCCCAATCAACGCGGATTGCAAATCCAAACTACGAAGTCTGTCCGGCGGCCCTTGCGCATGCTTCAGGAAGCTCCCAGAAACCCCGCCTTCCGCACATCATCGAAGTTGGTGAATTTCTTGCCACCTGTAACCGCAAAAATGAGTTTCATGGAGTTTCTCAAATGTCTACCTATGTACTGTTGACCACCAAGTAGCACTTGGTAGAGTGCAACTTCTAAATTGGCCATGGGAGCTTTGTCAATCAATGTGATAACCGCGCGGGAGCACTCTTCAATTTCACCTATTCGATTGCTCTCTACATTGCCGTTTTTTTAGGGTTTTACATTCACATAGAATCGCCTCCATTCATGAAATATGTTTTCCATGTGAAAAAAGAAATACCGTCACACAGTACAGTAAAATCTTTGGGGATACCCTTTGGGCATAGAAAGCCCCTTATTGATGGATGCCTTCTTCCCAGCTACAAACCTCCATGGCCACGGGAGTTCTCAGTCGTGCCTGCATTCTCGAAGATAGCCCAGGCCTGGTCCTCCTGAAACTCCTGGCCATGCAAAGGTTTGTTGCCATCGATGGTCCCTTGTCATTGTCAAACTCAACAGAAAAATATGCAGAAAATGAGCCATGGGGGATCGACAGCGTCGATCGAAGGTGTACTTCCGACTTCGAAGAAATGTCCGAGCTGGTGCCCCAAACAATCAGAATGCAACTCATGATTTTTGATCCCACCAGGTCCTTTCACTATGGATTTCATGCCATGGGTTGATATCCCCCTTTCCACTACGGATGCCCAAATCTCAAGTTTGATGGTCAAATCCCCTGGAAACACCCCCCAATGACAATATCCTCCGGTACTCAGCTCCATGCCTTGCTTCAAGAATCTATCTACAGCTGATTTTCCCCTTGAGATGTCAATTGATGAGTGATTTCCCAGCCACATTGGATGTCACCCTTCAAACACCGTCCCAACGTCCTGCGTGTTGAGATGTACCAAGCGCAGCTCCAGAGGTCGCCTGGTAACCACTCCGCCTCCACGGGGCAAGAAGTCTAACCTGCCGTGCAGCCCCCCTCATGACAGATGGGGTGGTCCTTTTGAACAAAACAATTCAACACATCAAACTGGGAACCACGCAGATTGTTGACCTACACCAAACATATGTACTGTGTATTAATAGATTATGTATTAATTATGAATGAATGTATGTATGTACTGTAATTATACGTGTATATATGGGTGCGGTTGGTCATTGTTGTTGTTCGTGCAATTGCAACTCCATCCCCCACCCGAAGTAAAATTGCTGCGGAGCATACATGCTGACCATGTTTTTTTTCTTTTCCATGCGATTGTCAAACATTTAATTGGAGGGTGTTTGTAGAATTGCGATACTAGGGCGGTTTTGCTCCGATGGATACTTTAAGAGGATTTCAAAGGGGCAAATAAACTGCCATTCCATCTCAGCATTATGATCGGTATGAACAAGTTGCTACTGTTTTTCCCAAGCAAAGCAGATCCTCAATGATTGTAAATATTTGCATTGTGTGTTCAAATCGGTCATAGATGTGGGTCTTGTTGAATTGAGTCAGAACGGCGATTGAGAAAACCATCAAAAGCAAAACGACACGTACCCACATGTATGTGCATTTCTGTGAAGCCACCAAGCAAAATCGAGGTGTGTCTTCAAAGACTTGCCACCTAACCCAAATGATTCCCCCAAAGATATAGATCTAGAAACTCTTGGCTGGGAATTTGTAAACAAAGTAATTTTGGTCCCTGCAAACTTGTTCAGACGTTTCGAAAATTTGTGTGAGATACAAGTTGACACAAAAAAAGGCGTTCCAGCTTAATGAGTCGTCTTTGAACCCAGTTTTCGATGGCATAAAATTGATGGGATTTATCTCCACCTCAATGCTTGACACAACCCGGAGATACCCCAGGATGTTTGACCCTCGCGCCACCCTACAATGGACTCGATGAGGGAACTCTTGCCACTGCTTTGGGTGCCAATGGCTGCGATTCGGGGCAGGCTGATGTAGCGCTGTAGCCTCACCAAGCAGAGGAAGGTGAGTCACAACACCCAACCTGGAGGAGAAATAAACCAAAAATAGCCAGGGTTGAAACCGTCATCAAGTCTGAGTATATCCATGATATCCATGGAGGATGAGACGTGTAAGCAGTGCAAAACACAGCAGTGCGCGCACTTCGGCCCACCTCAGGTGTTATTTCCAGATTCCATGAGGAGACCCTGATTTGTTTCCAGAAAATTCCCTAAACATCTTCATGATTCCAACGAAACCGAATCAGGATACTTAAAAACAATTGGTCTCAAATCCCAAACCATCCAATTCTGTGGGTGCCATGTTGACCCAAATCTTCCCGTTCTTCCAAACCGGCCGAAACCAAAATGATTCACTGAGAGTCCAAACCCCACATCGCGAAGTTCATCCACCACCTCAGGTTTGCTGTCGCTCTCTCAAGGGCCAGGAGGTTTAGATCTTGCATGGTGGATACACACCCAGACACCGCTTGTCACGTGGTTTCAGGCCATGTTGATGCCAGAACCAATTGTTCTGGGTCCAGTGGCTATGAAATCGCACAACTCCTGCGCTGCGCCTGACCCAAACGACTTCTTGAAAGGGCAAAAATGATATGAACATCATTTCCGTCACTCAAAATGTACATAAATGGGCCTGTCTGAAAATGAAACCATTTACATAGGGACAATGATGATTAACATGGATGGAAAGGGGTTTCCCCATAATTTCCAAACAAAACCGCATTACACTCAATAAATGGGGGTTTCAATACTAAAATGCTCTGATTTTGGATGATTTGAGTGTACCCCCATGGATTGGAAACCTCCAAATCGATACGTCCCATTGCATGACCATTGTCAGGGATCTTTCACCCACCTGAGACCCTGTCGACCGAGGCACCGTGATGAGTTGTCGTAAATTTTCATACAACGATGACATGGCAAAAACGGTTTGCAAACCGCATGCAACGATATCCTGTGGTTTACTAGTTGGTAGAAGTGCGAATATGTTTCTGCAGGACGATTTCTGTTTGTAACCCAAATGATTGCGAGGTCATTCCTGGAACCAGTTCTTGCTGATTGGGTGTCAGAAATGGCCTGGCAAACGGACCCTAAGAAAAATGATGTTTACCCTGCATCGTCGGCGAAAAACCATGTGAGCACAAGTAGATTTCATTGGTTTCAATGATGTGTGGAATGGGCGTCTTTGATGCCAGTTGCTTGTGAGTTCATATCTGAGGAACAACAGCTCCCATGCGCAGTAGCAGAACCATGTCCGTCATTTGTTTTTGTGGCTGGTGGTCCATGCCAAGATAAATATACAGTAAAATTGTAGGTACGCAATGGTCCAAAAGGCCATATAGTTCTCTAACCAAAAGTGAAACCTGAAACCGCCGGTGTTCATGTTGATCAGTTTACCATTACAAAAATATTTTCGTGTCCGCCATTGAAAAAACAATTAATTCAGTGCGGAAACAAAACTCAAACTGGCATGATGTCATGGAAAAAATCAGGCCAAACACATGGTGTAAAACTGCACCTTAAAACCCGAAGGTACGATCAGATGCTAGTGGAACATGTTCGCTGCATACCCTAGGCTTCCCCTGCAGCGAATCCCGCATATCTTTTGACATGCTCAAATGCCTGCGTATGGTTGAAAATTTTTTTGCTTTCAAAACAATAAACCCTTACACCCTAAAACTCTAAAACCGATAAATTTATATGTTATATGTGAATTGAATCTCTAACGGGTGCGCACCTTCAAAATGAATACAACGACCGGGTTTAAGGTCGAACCCTTGGTTTTTTGCACAATCCATGTTTTGGATGGGTTTAGGGTCAATACCTTGGGTTCTAGATTCATATACATTAATTGAAGCTTCAAGGAGCATCAGTGCTATCTCGGTGCCCAAGGTTTTACAAAATAATAGTGTGAAGAAGGAAGAGCGCCGCCAGCCTGTGAGATCTTTTCACAGTTGCTGCAACTGGAATATGGACAGGATCACCCGTAGAAAGAAGGGGTTGTATATCGTGAGGGTGCCTTGGGTGGGTGGGATGTAACCAAAATAGGTATGTTGCATCGCATTTTTTTCTCATTCAGTATGAGTTTTGCAACTATGAGTTTTTGAACCTAAAACCTTAAACCGTAAATTGCAACCCTAAACCCTGAAAACCTAAAGTCAAAATCGCCGCCCATAACCAGTGTATTCATTCTTCCTCTGGTGACAAGTATAAAATTTCGGAAATTCGATCTGGTCACGAGATGTCTTTGCGCCATGGACGGTTGGGTTAGGCAATAGCCTGAACACAGCTAGTCAGCTTCAAGCAAAGGAAGGCGTTCGAAGTCCTTTGAGTGCTGCACTAGTTCTTCACGAAACAGGTTGGGTCCACAATCATGGTCATTGTGCACCTTCTGGATCGCCATTGTCAAAAGTCAAGGGAGCGGTTCAAATAGGCCTTTGCCGTGGCTGAGACTGCTGGCCAGGATTGGCACAAAGTTTTCAAGTTCTCCAACATTTATTCAGCTTAGAAACGTGGACTGAGAGAGTGAGCACGGGTTCGATAAGTTCCTGCAGCGAAGGAGGCTCTCGTGAGCATGGACGAAGCACTCTCACTTGGTGCATGGCACGAGTCTAAAAACTTGTACAGAGAAACATATGCCAAAGAAAATGACGGGAAGCTGACAAGTAAAAAGTGGTACATGGTACATGGTGCGAAGGCAATGTGGTGAGAGAAGCTTGTGACTGGAACGAAGAATTGTAATAAGCTGAAGCTCACGTGAGCGACATGAAAGTTCGGTAACTGCACATGCAGTGTGTGTGGCAGCACTTGCTGCGCTGAAGCCCAACAAGTGGGTGGGAAGAACAACAAGTGGAGGGACGAGAAATTGCACTTGAGCAGACATCTGATGTTGTCAGCATTCAATGATTGCACACTTGAATAAAACATTCAGGCAACTCAACATCAAATGTCAACATGTACATTCAATTTTTTTTTTGCATATATATGTACATCAATCAGTCTCATGCAAGGTCGAAGACGCATATATATATATATACATAGATTATATATGCTTAAATTCACTTGTATAAGAAATAAAATGCATCAACACGTTGAGTTTCGTCATTGTTTATTTCTAGTACTGGTGGCTGCTATCTATGTTGAAGCCAAAAAGTTGCGCAAACAAGGTTTCGCCAAAATCACGCTCAAACAAACGACGTGTCGGAAAACTCTCAAACGTTAGAACGTTGCAGTGACTCAGCTGCTCCACTTTTTTTGCCGCGTCGTGACGATGAGGAAAGTACCGAGTCAAACGGTTGGATCTATCGACAACCATCAGTTCAAGTTTCCAGCACGAAACATTGACTGCAAACTGATGGTCAACACGGTCTATCGACTGGGCAACCTCTGTGGCATTCATCTTGTCCTCCTCCGGATTGTCAACACCGTCTAGCGACCAGGCAAAAGAAAAAGAAACCGTCATTCATAAATGACGAGATGTGTTGCTAGCATCGTTCATTGGGATGTTTAAAATGAGATCAAGACCAAGCCAGTAGGGTGGGACAGGGTGGGAGCGAGAAAATGCTAATTTAGGATCTCTCCCTCCACCCTACTCTTACTTGAGCAATGTTCTGCAACATCGATGAGATGTCCAAGTCACAGTGCATCTTCCAAAAACTTTCAATTGCCGAACTGTGGATTCACAAGAAGCTTAAACGCTGACAGCTGTGACTGTTTAACTTCACTCACAAGAAACACCAAAATTGTTTTTAACTTGCACAAGTAATACTGAAAATAGTAACGAACAGTTAACAAGGATTGACACAACTGTTGTTTGAATGGGCCAAGTCAACTCAACATGCTCAAGCCGCTACCAGGCAAATTGTTGAACTGTTCGGTTCATGAAAGATGTTGTTTTTTGCTCGAAGGTGGCGCACGCTGGCTCACGGCCTGTGTCACTGAACAACTAAGACGGAAGTTCAGAGAAACTAAAAATGCAACTCTCCAAAGAAAATTGAAAATTAACCAAAAACGCAAGCCTGGCTCTCAGGTGAACTTCAAGACAATGTAGTTCCAATTCTTCGCAGCTCATCGATCTTCCATCTCATCCCAAGTCATAGTTGCCCATAAATTCAAGTTTCTTCTTGTATTATAGCTTTGAGCAGAGTGCATAAACAACGTGTTTGTTTTTGCTCGAGGGGCTCACGGCCTATTTCGCTGAACAGGTAAAACGGGTATAACCAGAGTTCCGAAAAACTGTACAAAATATTCTCTGAAGAAACACTAGCCCGGCTCTCAGATGATCTGGAAGACGTAGTAAAAGCATAAACAATCCATCCGCCCTCAGTACATGTCAAGCATGATTTTTAACTTTGAAACAGCTAGAGTCGGTTTTTTGCTTTCTTGGCGGTCGATTCATGATTTTCATCGGCAGGTCTTGGTCGTTGTCTCCCATTAGTACTTGTTGGCATGGTTAGGGAGCGTTGCCGTGAAGACCCTTCTGCCCATGTTGCTGTGCTTTATCTTGGAAACTGATGCTGCTTTGATCCACATGGTGCACAACAGCTTTAATGTAACCAGTTGGAGGAATGGACCGTCACCACTGAGAGCCGGGCGTCGCCATTTCAATTTTGGTGTAACTTTTTGTTTCATTCACATGTCTAGCGACAAATGCGCTGATTTCGAGCAAAAAAAAGAGGAATGGGCCGTTACTTTGGAATCTTGCCAAGGATTGGAAAACCTTAATGACCCAAAACAATTGAGACTCCGCGAGCGGCTCAATGAAGCATAAATGAGTCTGAGAGTAAACCACCAATGAAGAATCCGCTTAGGCGGCACTCTGCGGCCAGTCGAGGCAAACAGCAGGGTCACATTCAAAGTCAAGCAATTGCTGATGCCTGCCGCTTCTCCTCACGTACGAATCTGTCCTCTTCCTGAACCGTCCGGATCGAATCGGAGAAAATGGTCCAATTCGAGCGAGAGGACATCACCTATTCTGGGGTCCGCTCCAGACGAGAGGACATCACCTATTCTGGGGTCCGCTCCAGACGTTGACGCTCCAAGACACAGACAGAATGGATAAAAACCAAAAGAGACGCAGGTGCGCCTGAACGCCAGACCACATGCTGTTTTCTTTACATTGTAATAGAGACGGAAAATGTGTCTAGGCGTTCCCGTGTGCGACAGGCCCGCGGATGTTTCGGTTGTTTCCTTCGGTTTCTGCCTGTGTTACCATTCCAGAAGCACCATCCTTGATTGTTACATCACAAATAGATATCTTAGTCCAGTGGGAAGTCAGGTGCAGGGGAAGGAACAGCCGCCAGGTCGGATCCCATACTGCCATTGGTTCTGCGGCTCGGACAGGCACCGAAGTTGGTTGGTGACGCTCTTAGGTGCAGCGAGCTTATGGATAGAAGCCGAAGCTTCCATTGTGCTGCATGCCAATAAAAAAGCCATTAGGGAGTCTTCTGCAACACTGAGCGCTGTTAGTGGGGGCAATGTGTCTTCTTGGATTGCTTGCCAAAACAATGGACCTTGGATGGTGATCATTGCCAATGTGGTTTCAATTCAGTCACACCGCCGTATGGAGTCTGTACAGTTTGGCACTTTGCTGCGCAGTGGCTCTTGAGCGCAAACAACCCATAGGCGATGATTGAGCAGCAGGCGAAGTTGTGAAGCAAGATTGAGCACCCACAAGCTGCTTCGATTGCTTCACACCTTCAACGTCCACACGTCTGCTGCTGTACTGAGAGCCGGCGCTGGGTCATTTCCTTTTTGGTTTCACTGGTGTTTACTTCAACTGATAAGTGACACAGGCCCTGTGCCAGCGTGCGCTTGTTCCGAGCAAAAAAATGTCTACACGTCTGCTGCTTGATTGTCGCTATGCCTTCTATAAGCTTGTGTTCCACAGTGCACCGCACGGCAAAGTCCCGCACAGTAATCCAGCTTTCTTGTCAAGTCATCCCACAACTGCTCGGCTGGCGCAGCTGCTACTTTGCTTCCTCTCATTGGAGCTGCCGGCAGCTTCTAGACTCTTGTCCTTGGACGGCACCTCTAAAGTCAGCAAAGTGCACTGATGACTGACGTCCGTATTACCTACAGTACGGGTTTTCTGAAGATAAAAACGGAGCAAAATTTTCTGCCACTTCTCCCCCGTTGGGTGCGGGTGATGAAGGTTGGCACTTTGGCAACCGTGTCTCAGAATTCATGCGCACCTCTTGATCTGGACTGTCGACTGGACTTTTATGGAACTGATGGCTGTAGATCATTTTGTCCCTGGTTGACGTTTGACTCAGGGTACTCTAGATCCCAGAGTGTCACGAGTTGCTATCGGCAATACTTCTTTGCAGACCTGTGCTGAGAGCCGGGCGTTGGTTATTTCAATTTTGATGTTTATGTTGTTTCATTCTATTGACAAGTGACACAGGCCTTGTGCCAGCGTGCGCTTATTCCGAGCAAAAAAATCTAAAGTCAGCAAAGTGCACAGGGCTGGCTCCAGTGGCGCTGGTGGCGCGCTTGTGACGCTGCTGGGTGCCGCAACTCTTTTGCATGGCAGCGGTGACGCTTGCCTTTCTTTTTTGTCAAGAGGGTGACATCTACTTCGTTTTGTGTGGCAGGCGTGGCGCTTCGTCTTGGATGCTCCTGATTTTACTTGAAGGTTGTTAAGGGTCAGCGCTTTTACCTTTTTTTTCAAATATATTTTAATAACATTCATTTAATAACATTCTAGCGGTAAGAGGCACAACCAGTTCAAAATAGTTATGTGAAGAATTTCAAGTTTTGCTAACCATGTCAACCTTTTTTAAAAGTTAATAAATTCTTGGTTTCTGTCCTGTAACTTGTTTGAAGTATAACTTTCTTATTTTGTTTCGGACAAAAGCATATTCTCTTGAATCTCTTGGAAACCACAAAGCATTTGTCCCATTCGAACATTTCCGCAGCCAAACTTTAATTATCCAGCTGGCCAGTCGACGAAATCAATCATTTTTCAAAGGGTGTTTTTTGGTTTCCCTTTGTGGTTTGTGTCATTTTAACATGTTGACAAATTTGTATCTTAGCCCTGGCAGGCTTTGCTTTAGGCAATTTGTTTTTTCTTTTCAACGGCCTTTACAGGCCACTATGTGTTATGTGTTGTCTTGTCTTGAAGGCTTTAAAACCAATTTCTGTGCGTTCGGGTTGTCAAAGTGAACCGGGTTATGGCGTTTGACACCTACAACATGACGGGGTTCATGTGCAAAGTGTCGCAACAGCAATGTGACGGCTTGTGGGATGCATTTTGGGGTTAGGTTGGTTCATTTTGGGCCTTGTTTTGGGTGCCGGCGCCTGTCAGGGGCCCGCGCTGTTGTTGAAAATGAACATGCTAGTGAATATGCTGTCACTTGAATACATTGATACATATTGCACCCTATGTGATGGCGGTGGGGTGGGCCATTGCGCTCCGTGCTCTACCGATGCTACGTTGATCAGCGCATGTTTATAAGGATGGGGTGGGGTGGGGCAATAATGTTACTTGCATTGCCTGCTGTAAGGATGCTGCGTTGATCAGCGCGTTTTTATTTGGATGGGGTGGGGTGGGGTAGAAGTGTCACTTGCATTGTGTGCTCTGCTACGCTGTCTGTATTTATGCATGTTACGGATGCTACGCTGTCTCCATCTGTGCATGGTACGGATGCCACCATGTGTGCATGGAAAACCCCCAACGGAAAGTCTACATGAGATTGAGTCCAGCCAATTGCTTTTCTCTGTTTCGGCACAGTTCACAAATCCTCCCAGATGGCAACAAAGCGTGGGAGACTGCTTGTAACAAATTTCAAACCACCCAAAAAAGCGCTTGCATGTGAAAGCAGTTGTGCACTCCAAAGGCGAATTTGCCCGAACCTGTCGGAGACGTGTCATTCCGTTTTTGTCCAAGTTGAACGGTGCCAAAACCCCCAGGTCATTGTCTAGTAAGGAGCCGCGTCAGGACTGTTGTATGTACATTTGTGGTGGTGACATCACCACGAAGGCAAAGACACCTTGACAACGCTTGCAAAACTCATCCCTGCAAAAAATGCAGAGTGACCACGCCGAAGAAAGGAAAGAAAGAGGCTGCGTTGCAGGATGGGTAACGCGAAGATTCTGATACACGAAACGCCAACGTAAGTGCTATGTGCAGCAAATTCTGACACTTGAAACTTTTTCTTGCAGTTTCAACTCCAATATGTACAAATTTGAAGAAAATTCAGGACCGTTACAGTACGAAAACAGCATTGAATTGCATAACTTTCTAATGCAAACGTGGAAACAAAAAAGAAGAAATTGGATTTTGACTGATGGATTGCGAAAACCAATGGTGAAGACGTTCAACCCCGCGGGCCTCTTACAGGCGCCGCCACCTTGGACCGTGTCTGACACAATCCAAGCGCTTGTTAGTGAAACCTATTGCGACAGACTTTGGTGCTTGTTCGACTTGGCACCATTTCTCAAGACCCATGAGGAAGGGGCGTTGTTGGTCCAACCCGTTTCCTTTTTCTGCAGAACGCTTTTGTGTGGGGATTGGATATTATACTGCCATGGCGTAGTTGCCTCATCATCCCAATGTTTCTTATGTATTATGTTTACAACTGGGTTGTGGTCACAGTTGTGATCAGTACGTCAAAGGTTTAGTCACCATCAAGAGGAAATTGGAAACTTTTCGTTTTGCAGAGGCCCGGTGCCATTGCTGCACCGTGGGTCACCAGGGCGAAAATGGTGAAACTATCCCCTGTGACCGTGACATGATGCGGAAATGCGTGGAGCATTGGTTCGGTTCTGTACAGCAGTTCAGACACGAGTGAGGGATGCTTTGAGACATCAGCTTGGTGGCCAGTTCTGTCCTTGTCACTTGCTCGTAGCGGCAGGCAGGCTTGCCCCTCACATGGTTTCAAATGGATATTGCAGCTGCCCATTTTTTGCGAGGAAATATATATACTGCAATGAACCAGATTGTTTTGGGTTTGATTGGCACGCTGCTGTGTGTGCCAGTTGTGCTCGTGCTGCTCCTCTTCTCCGTAAAGTACTTTCCAACTTGCACAGTCTGTCCTGTGCTTCACAAGCTGCTTCTGACCATTCTGTGTGCATTTGCAACGTTTAGTTTGCAGTTTGTTTTGGAAGTTTTTGTGAATTTTGGGGATTTGGTTTGGCGCATTGAGCTTGTCCATGCCGCTCATAGTCTTGACCCCCCCACTCTGGTGGTCTGCCGGCAGATTGTTTCAAGGCTGAGAGGCTGAGTGCCCAGCTCATTTTTTACGTGCTCTGGATTCAGGACCCGCCTCCACCAACTAGTGTTGTTTGACGGGAAAAAACGGTTGAACATGTTAGTTTCTGGCGTGCAAAAAGGTTACAAGTAGTATGTATGTTCAAACCAGTCTCAAATTTGCCGATCCCTTGACTATGTCGAAAGTGGCAGTCAAAATCACCAAGCACCATGCCTTCATTGGCAAAACTAGACGACGGATGGCCCAAGAGGGAAGAGAAGTATAGTGAGATATGTATTTGTGAAAATCGTATAGCATAAAATATAGAGAGAGAAATAGAAGAAGATGTCTCAAAGAAAGAAGATGTCAATAAATAAGGCGCAAATAAAAAGAGATTNCGTATAGCATAAAATATAGAGAGAGAAATAGAAGAAGATGTCTCAAAGAAAGAAGATGTCAATAAATAAGGCGCAAATAAAAAGAGATTGAGGAGTATGCGGAGATGTGAGGATGTGAAGATGTGTGATGTGAAGAGATGAAGATGTGAGCATTTGAAGATGTGAGGATGCGATGAGGTGAAGATGTGAATATGTGAAGATGTGAAGAGGNTGTGAAGATGTGTGATGTGAAGAGATGAAGATGTGAGCATTTGAAGATGTGAGGATGCGATGAGGTGAAGATGTGAATATGTGAAGATGTGAAGAGGTGTTGAAGTGAAGATGGGAAGATGGACAGAGACAAATAAGACGTCACAGACGCTTTTGCCATCTTTTACACACAGACCCTTTCCACACAGACGCTTTTACACACAGGCACCTTTACACACAGGCACCGCTACACACAGACGCTTTTACACACAGACCCTTTTACACACAGGCTGTTTTACACAAACAATTTTACACACAGACCCTTTTACACACAGACCCTTTTACACACAGACCCTTTTACACACAGAAGCTTTTACACACAGACGCTTTTACACACAGAAGCTTTTACACAAAGACCCTTTTACACAGACGCTTTTACACACAGACCCTTTTACACACAGAAGCTTTTACACAAAGACCCTTTTACACACAGGCGCTTTTACACACAGACCCTTTTACACACAGACACTTTTACACACAGATGCTTTTACACACAGGCGCTTTTACACACAGACCCTTTTACACACAGGCGCTTTTACACACAGACCCTT
>BGPT01000089.1:586783-614095 GCA_003297045.1 Symbiodinium sp. clade C Y103
ACAGACGCTTTTACACACAGACCCTTTTACACACAGACCCTTTTACACACAGACGCTTTTACACACAGACGCTTTTACACACAGAAGCTTTTACACACAGAAGCTTTTACACACAGACGCTTTTACACACAGACCCTTTTACACACAGACGCTTTTACACACAGATGCTTTTACACACAGGCCCTTTTACACACAGACCCTTTGACACACAGACCCTTTACACACAGACGCTTTTACAAACAGACGCTTTTACACACAGACCCTTTTACACACAGACGCTTTTACACACAGACCCTTTTACACACAGACCCTTTTACACAGACGCTTTTACACACAGACCCTTTTACACACAGACCCTTTTACACAGACGCTTTTACACACAGACCCTTTTACACACAGAAGCTTTTACACACAGATGCTTTTACACACAGTCACTTTTACACACAGACGCTTTTACACACAGAAGTTTTTACACACAGACCCTTTTACACACAGACCCTTTTACACACAGACCCTTTACACACAGACGCAAATACACACAGACCCGTTTACTCACAGACTTTTACACACGTTGAAATCGCAATTTTACCGCAGTTTTTGACGAACGAACCTCCTTTCGTGCGTGAAGGGTTCATTCAGCACAGTTGAAATCGCAATTTTACCACAGTTTTTGACGATCGAACCTCGTTTCGTGCGTGAAGGGTTCATCCAGCACAGTTGAAATCGCAATTTTACCACAGTTTTTGACGATCGAACCTCGTTTCGTGCGGGAAGGGTTCATCCAGCAAAGTTGAAATCGCAATTTTACGTCAGTTTTTGACGATCGAACCTTGTTTCGTGCAGGAAGGGTTCATCCAGCACAGTTGAAATCGCAATTCTTCCACATTTTTGACGATCGAACCTCGTTTCGTGCGTGAAAGGTTCATCCGACACAGTTGAAATCGCAATTTTACCACAGTTTTTGACGATCGAACCTCGTTTCGTGCGGGAAGGGTTCATCCAGCACAGTTGAAATCGCAATTCTACCACAGTTTTTGACGATCGAACCTCGTTTCGTGCGTGAAGGGTTCATCCGACACAGTTGAAATCGCAATTTTACCATAGTTTTTGACAATCGAACCTCGTTTAGTGCGTGAAGGGTTCATCCAGCACAGTTGAAACCGCAATTTTACCACAGTTTTTGACGATCGAACCTCGTTTCGTGCGAGAGGGTTGACGTTTCGTGACGGCTCGTCGGCACTGCCCGCGGCCTAAAGAGAGNGACGATCGAACCTCGTTTCGTGCGAGAGGGTTGACGTTTCGTGACGGCTCGTCGGCACTGCCCGCGGCCTAAAGAGAGAAAGAAGAAGAAGGAGAGAGTAAAAGGGGAGAAAGGGTAAGAGAGAGAGAGAGAGAGAGAGAGAGAGGAGAGAGAGAGAGAGAGAGAGAGAAGAGAGGTAAGATGTGAAGATATGAGAAGATGTGAAGATGTGAAAATGTAAAGATGTGAAGGTGTGAAGATGTGAAGATGTGAGGATGTGAGCATGTGAAGATGTGAAAATGTATGACAGACCTTCACTGTTAGAAGAACCCTTCGTTCAGACGCTCTCGGGAAAAATATGGGGATCTCAGATCCATTCCTTAGCTCACGGGCTCTCAGAGGTCTCTCCGGCCTCATGCGCAATTGAATGTCACCTGCAGGGCAATGTTTTGGGGGAACTCGGTTGGACCCGGGATTGATTCAACAGGGCAACAGAAATCCTTGCGAATTAAGATGGTGGATTGTCCATTGCCATGTTAAACTATGAGAGGGGCAATTCCATATCGTCATTCTCTGATACTCACATTTTTCACAGGATCTTTACAGTACGTGTTTCCCCCATGAATTGGGTACCTCTGATCCTGTTTCTACAGCTGGCGGCAGGCACCCATTGCGGAGAATTGCCTACCTTGACTGTGTCACACCTTGTAGCAGAAGTTTGAGCCGCGAACCGCGTGTGTACACATGGATCCCCCATATGCCAAGTTGCATGATGAAAACCCGGCTGGGATCCATGAGTTCTGATGGGTAATCGTTCAGATACATCCATCCCATCTCAAAGTGTTCCGAAGATGACAGATCAACAACTAATTTCCCAATCCCTTTCCCCTCAACAGACACACTGCCAGTGGTGGATCTGTTCTTAAAGGCTTCCTAACGGGTGTTCATTAAGGGGTGGGATTGAAGAGTTTCTTTCAGGTGTTTGTCACCAAAGCAAAAGGTGTCAGCCATTGTGGTCGCTTTAGTGATTTTAGTGGTAAACAATCACGTGGGGAACCCTGGAGGGGCGCCCAAACGCCTTGACCCAATGATGTCAAGTTGAGAGGTAAACACATATTCCCACCAACAACCACAAACCAAACAAATGCAAATTGTTGCGTTTCCGCTGGCAAACCGACGTTTTTTCAATCTTTCCTTTTGATGTCATGGTTGTTCTGACGCAACATTGTATTGGTTCATTTCTAAATCCAGTTTGTACCACGAAAATCTGCACGGCGAAACTCAATTAAATTCCAAGCGTTTGTTTTTTTTTCACAACACAGACGCTTGGCCGGTATCATGTTACGCATACTGAAGCACGTTCAGATTTTAGAAACACTCGGCAGTTTTTTTGAGTCATTTTTGGTTTCGGCGTTTTCAGGCACCAAATTGTTTAAAAACAGCGGACCCGCCACCGCTGCAATTGGTTCACAGCCCAGGGGGTTGGAAAGGAACTTTGGCGTTGAACCCCCCAGCAATCTGACCAAATGAAGATGGCTCTTTGCCTGGCTCTCAAACCTTGTGTGGTTTCTTTGGGGCAGCACCGTCATGAGCCTTTGATACTGGACGTGATCGACATCGTACAATGATTTGGACCCAGAGATCTACCATTTCATGATATTTCATGATTTATTTCAAGATCGCTTTCGGGCGATCTGGCCCTATTTTTTTTTTGCTGGGATCCCTCGCGCGTCCAGGCCAAATTGTTGTGTGCATCCTGGTGGCTTGGATGCAGAGACAAGTTGAAAAAAGGACCGTTGAGTTACATATGATTGTTCAATTTCCGCTGGGTGCTCCAACATGTTACAACGTTATCAACATATAGCCCATTTTTGGCCGGTTAAACCCAGATACGATTGGTTGTGATGCCATTCAGTTTGTTTCTTGCTCCCAAGTGAATTCTCTGAGAGAGGTGTTGGACCCGCATTTTAGACGGTGGAATGGTTTGAACAAATTAGATTCATGATCCACTATGGTTTAGATTTTGATTCCCTGCATTTGGCAACCAGTTTTCAACAATCCTTCACGAATTCTTGGTCGGAACCCTGCAGGTTGGAAGGTGGAACTTGGGACTATCTCCGTGTTCTCCCCACCAATAGCAGCATTTCATGATTAGTATTGGTATATCATTGGTGAATTTATGCATAACATCCACAAAATCCACCAGGGGTCATAGCCCATCCATTGCCACTCCATTCCCGTCTCCACAGGCCTGTTTGGTGGATGCCCGTGCCCCAAGCGAGAAGTTGAACCCGCGGCAACAGCCCGGGAACCCATCCCCACGAACCCAGGACTGAAGTAGCTGTCCAGGGGTAGGAATGCAAAAAGGATCAACTAGGTGAATGTGTCAGCACACCGGTATACTATTTAGCCATGTGTTATTTTCTTTATTGAACGAAAAAAACAAATCCCTGACAGGTCTAAAAATCTGAACTGAAACTTATGTTATCCCCTTGGTTGATTCTCTCCTGTTGCGAAAGTCATTCGATGTGGGACCTGCATTTGTTTCAGGTGCCGTGGGGTTAAACGTGGTCACGAACCTGGCCAGTTCCACAATTGGGACCCCATTTGGCCATGTTTTTTGACATCAGGAATGATTCAACCAGGTGAAAAAGAACCTGTTTTTTGATGGTTTCATTGCCCAGGTTGCTCCAACTGCTGCAGCAAGCGTCAGGGAAACTCAGGAGGAGTTCAGTCTTCTGGATATTTCGGCCATGGCCTATGGTGTTCCACCGGAGTATTCCCTACCCCAATCGTGACATGGTGTGTGTTTTTGAACTATTTATATAAGTTGGGTCAAGTGATGAGGTTTTTGTTCACAATGGTGCTGGGGTGTGGCGCAAGATCAGTGCGTGTTGTCCATGTTGGTCCGCTACACATGGTTTTACTGTTGATCGCAAGGCGCCACTCCAGGCAGTGCATTTTGTTGTATATACTTTTTTTTTCTTTCACATTCCAGACACAAGGAGCCGCAATTTCTGTGTTCGTCACCAACCATTTTTTGGGGTTCCCACTGCTTTCACGGACTGGCACAGTGAGGTTTCCCCACAACTAAATCAAGTTGAAGCCTTTGGGTGCGACCCAAATAGTGATCTCATTGGCCTCCATCGATCCATGTTACCAGCAGATCTCGTCGAATTTGGATAGGGAGCTGCCATTTGCTTCCCTGATCGGTAGACCTTCTCGCTGGAATTGTGGTTCAGAATGCCATGTTTGTCGAAGAAAAAAAGTGGAGAGCGAGAGAGTATCAACTAACAATGTGCCAAGCCAGCACTAGAATCGAGAATCCCAATTTTAATGCTTAATAGCCATTCATTCCTGGTACCCTCTGGTAATCAAACACGACTTGCTGGAAAATCCTCCATTTAGTTTGATGAATTTTCCCAATTTATATACATTGATACCCACTGATGGGGGATTTTTGCAGCAAGCCATGCTTGACTACAGGGCAAGTCATTGTGGATCATTTGGCTTGCCATATTAACCACAACAACTATTAATAGTCTGGTACTATCCTCATTTGATGCTTAAAGCCCGCAATATCCATTTGTACTGGTTCATCGTTCTTTTTTGCCCTACCGCATTAATACAACAATTATATCATATCCCATTGAATACTCAGCCAGAATCCAACATTTTCTATGGTTAAATCCACCATTTTCCATGTCAAAATCTCGATTTATTATTGGTTGAATCCACATTTTGATCAATCAACTTCCAATCTTCCATCATCTTCCATGGTTTAACTCCATATTTTCCATGCTCAAACTTGGTTAAGCCTATTTTCCATGGTTGAACTTGGTTAAACTGAATCAACCACCAATATTTCTGAGGATGCCCTATCACCGGCTCCAATGTCAGGCCCAACACAGCCTCCCCTGCCACATTGGCGGAGGTGGCGGGTGCCCTAGGCTCCCTGGCCCTGGAGGCGGAGCGGCGAAGCAGCAATTGACCAATGGTCGAAAATTGGGACCCTTTACCATCATTGGATAATTTTTATCTATTTTTTTTTCGGACCATGATTGTGAATTGTCCAAGCAAAATTGGTGATTTTCCATCATTGGATACAAGCAACTCTCGTTGTTTTTGCCGTCATGTCTCAACATATGGAAATTCTTGTGTGTATAAAGTGAACGCATATGAAAGCATTGAAATATCTGTCACAAAAAACAGGGAAACATAGAAGGGGAGACTACAGATTTCACCAGGAGAATCGGTGGTGTGTGTCAAACCATTGGGACCAGCTGCACCGTTGGTGCATTTGCGGGGGAAAGCAATGGGTCTCGAGGCATTCCTGTTGCTCCATGCAAGCCTCTAAAGATTGGATAAAAGACAAGGAACTCATGGTCATGGAAGGAGAAGTAATGATTTGGGTGATTGTTGCAGAGCGGCAATCACAGCGGTTGTTGGTATGTAGAGGAAGCCCCGAAAGTATAGATCAACTGGTGTTTGTTGTGACTTGTCGTAGCAGTTCGTCGGACAACGACACAAGGCGGATCATTCCAAAGATGATGGCACGACCATCGAAGCGATCAGAAAAATGATCACTGAGTTTGGACACCCAGAGAAGCGGTGGCAGTAGTGGAAGATCGTCCATGGTGCATGATATGTACGGGTCGTCAATTCCAAAACTCTACATAGACGAAGGCACAACAATGCACGTGTATGAATCATATCGTGTCTCTTTGCCAGTTCCGGGCACATTTCGGGATGATGATTGAGATTCGATCCCGTCCACCAGGGTAAAACAAATTGTTGCATGTCCCGCCCATCGGGCAGCCACGCACCGAGTCTTTCAACTGCCATCGAGCAGCAACACACCGAAGCTCAAACAGCTTCTGGGCAGAGCGTGATGCTGCTGGAGCATCTAAGGCTGTTGGTTGTAACCAGTGTTATCGCACCCCATTGACATCCATTGACAAATTTTACCAAAGGGGGGGTACAGAAAACACCATAGCCCAAAAAATGGGCTTTCTATTGGGTTTACTGCATTAATCGCCAACCAACAATTCCGGTCCGACCGTTCTACCTGTTGGGATATGTCCAATTGCAGGACTCACTGGGCAAGCTGCTACTGAGGCAGTCTGCTATCCAGCAATACTTCCATGTGTCAATCTGTTGGCGTACCATGGTCCTTTACGGGTATGGCCCAAAAATGGAGCACCAACTTACAAAACGTGTTATTTTTGTTTCAAAACCATTTCATTTTTTGGGGTCAATGATTTTGAGCCATGCCCATTGTGATACATAAAGCAACAGGACTTAGCACAAAGGAACATCTTTGCACTCCACCGATTCTACATCTGCGCACCACATTTTTTGCAGCACCTATCGTCCTTGAACCGAGGCCCTTCAGAGTCAGGGCAATTTCCAGACGTGTTTGGATGCTAAGGAGCAGGCCTTTGGTGAGGCCTGTGGTGATGGTTCTGGAGATGGACGTTTGGAAAGGGGGTGATGGTGGAAATGTGGTTGATATCCTGAGATGGTAGAATCATTTGGTATGAACTTGGCGCACGGCAAGATGAGGGTCGGGGAATTTGAGAAGACTGCAACCTTCATGTTTATGCCTACTCGGTCTCCGCAATGTTCTCTCTGGATCAAAACTCAAGATTTTGAAGCCGTAGAGGTTCGTAGGATTTTGGGATCTTCTCCAAGTCTTGAGTCTCTTTGTCCCTGCTTGACCCGCGCTTAGTTCTCAATATTTTGTCATTTCCAGGCAGCCAAGATGGTTAGCACCACCACCTCGGCCGCGCCCACCACCACTTCGACTTCCACAACTACCACAGGTACCATGGGGGGTCATGGCCTGATCAAGCCGTTCGGTCACTGAGCCGTAAAGATCCAGATTTGGCTGTGGTGCACTGGTGCACTCTTTCATTTAAAAATGTGCGAGCAACCTGGACAGAGCTTGTGGCTGAAGACCAGCCTGACCCAAGGCCAGCCAACTAAGGCTTTAAAGACTAAACACACTTACCATCCCAGAGTTTGCTGATCCCTGGATATCCCTAGTAGAAATGTTGGTGCTCGGTGAATGGGTGACCCGTCCAGTGCCGCTGCCAGCTGGGCCAACGACCACCACGCTCCATCCAAACTTGGCAGCCTGCAAGGCTCAGGCGCGGCAAGTGGGCATCCTATTGGTTGCCCTTTGTTCTTAGCATCACCACTTGGTGATGAAACCGTGGTACCCCCAAAAGTTCTTTTTCTAGATTGTATTTAATCACCTTTGGTGATCAAAAAATCATTAAGAGAATCCTGTAGACCGGCGACATGAGGAATAGCTTTCAGGGACCCCCAATTGTTTTGGTCCTTGAAGAGGGAATTTTGTCCAGCACACCTGGGTCCTGAACCCGGCGGCTCCTATGTGCGTGCGAGGAAGCTGAGCTGATTCTGCGCAACAAGACGTGCCATAGCGTGCTTTGACTCATTTTAGAAGATATGAAGAAGTGCTGACGCTCATCTCTTTGGGAAATGCGTGGACATCAAACTTTATGCCCACCCAGATGGGCTCAAAATCAACAGATCCAATACCGCACCAAGGAAAACCCAGGACATCCGAGGACCTTTGTCGTATACCGTATAACGAAACATTAAATGATCCACAGTGGCACACAATGCTGGCACCACATCCTTCCACACTAAGGAACTGGTGGCCACCCACTCTGCAAAGACTGCCACCTGCGAGCTGTACAACGAAATCAATTACCCGAGTGCAGGTGCGATGATCCAACTGAACTCGCTTGGAATTGAGTTGTTCCATGTGGCCAAGTAGCAGTACGATGGCCAACTATTTAGGGCTTTGTTACGGGCAAATTGGTGGGAAATTGGGGTTGTGAGCTCAGATGATATGGAATCATAAATTCAGAGCTGGGAGGGGTCTGAGGACCAATTGGCTTCTATATGTATCTATACATATATGTATATGAATATACACATTATGTATAGATACTGTATTTGTTTTTTTTTTTAAATCTTTTATCAGCTTCCTGGTCTTCTACCCTGCAAGCTGATGCTCTCGAGAACAGGTGCCGCACGCATTGCGCGTTGTGCGGATTCGACGCTCTTTAGCGGTGTGGCTCTCAGGTTTTTCAAAAATCTCCAGATGAATCATTAGCTCAACGGAAATCTATTCCAACCATGTACTACTAATATCTACTAATGTAGGTCCCAAGAGTCAGACTTTTTGGGTGGGACATCAAGATAGATTGAATCAAAGTGTGGCATTTGGCATCTCCACTTCCTGGAGTCAGGGATCTCACCGATTTTTCTTCAGATCTTAGACCCCGAAGTCAGTGCGATGAGTCTTGCCTCCGCCCAGTTTGGCATCCGTTAAAGTCGATGATTCTATGAGTTTGACCTTGGTCAGGGTGAAATTCGCACCAAAAGCCCTACAAAAACTATGTATTCAGAGGCAAAATCCTCAGTTTTTTCCCGTAGATTGTCCACTTGTAAGTCAAGCTGCTGTGCTTCCACTTGAGGCAGCTACGAGGACTTCCTGGAGCGAGACATTCAGATGTTGGCCACCCTCCGTCAGCGAGAGCAGAACTGCACGGACTGCGACGAGCTGTGGATCTGCTAGCCATGGAAAAATAGTGTATACCCCCTACCAAATAGCCGTGTCAATGGGAAAGGATGAACCACTGGATTTTGGGGTACCATATTTTAAGACAAAAACATTTTGGAATCTTCAGAACTCAGGCTCGGTTGTTTGGAGTCTTGCACTTTTGGGCGTGTGTACATGAGATTTGAATCTACTTGTCTTGTGAAGATGTCTGATTTGGACCCTGCTCCAGCCAAATCCCACGGTTTGTTTGAAAGGCTTTGTCTCATCGGGTTGGTTTCATAGCCTCAGTTTTTGTTGGTGAACTCCGCAGGACACCAGCTCGGTGTACAGCAGCAAGTCGGCGGAATGTGATGCCATCACAATGGCGTTGAGTGACAAGTTGAAGGCCGACCAGAACTGGGCAGATTCTTTGGGGATGTTGGGGCAGATGACGAGTAATGGCTGCGGTGAGAAGGTAAATACACACACTTCCTCGTCCCACCTGATCCAAGAAAAGGCGTTCTATCTAGCTAGTGACATCAAAATCCTGCCAATGACATTTGGGTCATGACCGTCAAGACCTGTAGTCTTTGTGGAATCATCCTCCTGCCGAGCATTTGGGGCCCCCTTATCCAAGCCGTCCCAAGTTTTCATTTCTTTAAAAATGAAGCATCATACCACCAAAACATGATCTTTTCTGATTGGAAACTAAATGGTCATGGACCTAAAGCCGGTGAGAATCCAAGGATCAAAGGTTCACCAAAGCATGATTTTTCTGGGGACCCAGTGGGATGTGACAGGAATGCCTGGCCCTGGAAGTGCAGCTCTCATATGACAGCAGCTTCACCTTCGACAGCTACCAGGAGAGCGAAATCGTCAGCTGGGAGGGATGTGTGTCATGACACCCAGGTGGCTTCCATGGTTTTTGGGAGAAATTGTGCCAAACATGTGATTTCTTGATACACTTCTTGGGAGAATTGGTCAGGTTTAGGGCTTTTGGGTTTGGGTTTCATTTTTTTGTGGGTTGAAATCTTTGGCAGCTAAACTTGGTGCTTGATTTTTGAGTTCCTGACGTTTTTCACTGCAGACAGCATGGCGCGTTTTCGTCTTTGGGGCTTTGATGGCAATATGGTCTCACAAAAAAGATCAAAAAAGTAGATAGAAAAGCAATGGAAAATCATCCATAGATGGAGCTTTTCATGGGAAAATCATCTCTAAATGGTGGATTTAGGGGTACTTGGATTGCGCGGCTTTCAGAAGACTATCCAGGGCTTCCAGACCAGAATGATGGAGGCAGAACTTCGATTTTCACTAGGATGTTAATGAATAATGAGCAATAATGAGCAAAAACTTTTCGTGGAGTTTGGTGAGGGCACAGCCATGGTGACCTCGAAACGGGACATTTGTACAATCTGCAAGTTGACCAGATTGCAAGTTGAGGGACCATCATGAGACCCTTCACTCAGACTGCCCGAAAATGGATCGCTGCCAACTCGAAGAAAACCTCGAAACCTGAGATTCACGGCTGGGGAGAAATGGCTGGCGGCGCTCTGAGGACTACTCTCAGCCCTCCACTGACAACCTCACTCACTACTATGATCCAGTGACTCAAACCAATTGTTCCTCGGTGTCAGTGTGTCCTTTCATTCGGTGGTCAGCTGCTTCGATCCCTAAAGGTTCTTGTTTTCGACTTTAGGTGAACATCCACCAATTTCACAGCAAATCAAGGGGCGGCTTTAGTAGATGAAACCAAGGAAGCATAGGGATGTGTAAGTATGTAGATATTACATATGATTGGATTGATTTGGTATATTATGGTGGTTTTATACATCACAGATATGTTGCTACAAGTTTTCATTCTAATCTCACTTTCCTAGGTTTTGTAGCCCCAGTTTCATGGGCCAGAAACGCATTGCGGTAGTTTATGTTGTAAAGACTCAGCATGTCCCAAGTTTTGTCAAGTATATCTTAAGATATTTATTACAACTGACAAATGCACATGTTGGACTGGTGTGTCCAGTCTTGATAACCTACTCATCATGTTTGTTCTAACATGGATCATGTTGGTGACAATGGTCATCCCATATTTATCAATCGTTGCCGGGTGATACCCGAATCTTTTGGTCAGATCATGCCCAAGTATACCCATTATTGTTGTGACGTCACCATTTCCATTACCCTCATCTAAAGATACATGCACAAACCTTCATGATTGGTTTCCACATTTCTGATTCAGACAATTTCTGATCGTTTTATCATCTACAGATAAATACAGCACCATCTTGGTATGTCCCCCTACCCTGTGACACTGGAGAAGCTAGCACCTGCTATTGGATCAATGATAGCCAAACGGTCATGGTTTTCGACCCGGTGGCATAAACATGGCTACTTTATGGGGTGACGGTATAAATCATCATTTTCCCGACAAGAACGGCTATCTTGCCGGCCAATCCCCCCAATTTCAGAGCTCAGGTGGACCCTATGAGGCCAAGGTGGTGGCATGCAGCAACTACGATGCCTGCTATACCTCTGAGGTCGGGGGAGATGTTGGATGTTGATGTTGAGACATGTTTCATGATTTCTTTGGGAAGAATAGAAGGAATAGTTAAAGTGAGCATTGTGACCTCAAACAGTTTCACGTAAAATCGTGCTTTACATCACCTGGAAGACTGAGAACAAGGCAGGGTTCAGCTTCTCCACACAGGGTGGTTTTACCGGCTTTGTAAATTTCATCTCAGAAAGGGTGACATGTGTGGGTACAGAGTTGAAGGTCAATGGACCTGACAAGCGAACAGAGCAAACTCGTTTGAATCTGGCTATCTACAAAACGAATCAGCCTTGGCAACATCCTTGCCAGAAGGATTTTGCAGCATCTAAGAATATGTAAAAGATATGCTGAAAAGCCGCCCCTCGCAGTCCAGCGGGAAATCACGCCCGACGAAAGATTTCGAGGTCTCCATGATGGACGGCTCGTACCTGAGCGCCAAGGAACTCTCCAGCAGCCGACAGGTGGGATGGGTTGGATGACGATTCAACGATGGTTGCTGAGCTTGGGGCTTAGAACTATCCTGGCCGTGCAGAGGTTTCTGATCATCATTTGTTTTGATTTATTTTTTGGGAGGCTAAATTCATGGAAATCAGTGCATAAAATCATGCAGGATTGCTTACACATTTGAACCAAGGACTTCCAACCTTCTTCTTCATTCTGACACGTATCACGACAAAGACAGTTGTCAGAAATGGCCCAGTTATAGCTGGAGATACATCTTGTCTACCACCTATCATCATTTTTGAAGATCCCCCACTATCTTCCTTACACACGCATTTGTCACTGGATACGCAGCCATGGTATGTGTTCGTCTGAACATAGTGTTCCAAGAATAAGAGCTGATTTATCATTTTTCTGTTGAGATGGCCATCAATTGAGCATGAATCCCACATTTTCAAACAAAGGCCAGGCCATACCCATCATTCCATTCTGAACCACCTTTTCTAGAGGTTGCATCATGGTTACCCTCTGGTAATTTAAAGCAGCTATGGAAAATCACCATTTGTAGGAGGCAAATCATCAGGCTAGATGGTAACTAGGTGGGCCATTTTTATCCATTTTCCCATAGCAAACAAACATGTTTAAATCTAAGATTTTTTCCCCACATAGCTGGCAATCTAACCTTGGCAGGCAGAGATGACGGCCCTGAAACGCATCTTGTGTCTCTTGGACGTCCCTTGGCCGAAACGAGCTGGGAGATGACACGGGCGATCAACCACTGGCAGTTGCGGCGTTCATGTGGAAGTGCTCTGAGAATGGTAGGGAAACATGTCCTGCATTCAAATCTATAGAAGTTCGAACCGAGGGTTAGTTGGGGTTAGTTGGGGTTAGTTGGGGTTAGTTGGGGTTAGTTGGGGTTGGTAGCTATCTTCAACAAGCGAAAGGTGAATCGCTTCACCAGCCATTCCTGGACTGCCGTGTTTCTTGGTTCAGGTTCTCCAGCTGCCATCTGCAGAGCAGCCGGCCAAGCTGACTGTCCCTTGGAACACACACCAGCTTGTCCAGGAAAGCGGTGGCTGTATCACTTTGAATCGCTTTGACCATACATCGCAGTAGAGGTTGGGTGGAGATGCTGTTTGTCGTCACCCGCACTGTAGCTACGTTCCCCAACATATATTTATATATGTAAGTATATATATATATATATGAGTTATCATTTGTTGGATATGTACCCAACCTTTCCTGGAGAAGATGGTTATGTGATTGTCGGACAAGACCACATTTCAGCTGGATGTACATCCATTCCAAACTGATCTTTAGGTGGTCTGCATTTGTGCCGTGGTAAAAACTTGGGTAAACTGCGGATATTCAAGAATGGTCATCAATCCATTTTTATAGGGTTTCAAAGCAACAATGTTTGGATTACCATGGGATGGGCGACTATACCCAATATAATCATACAAATTTGTTTCTAACCCCCATGATATTCGAGATAGAACACATCACATGATTGGCCGAATCCCAGCAATAATGCTTCCATCATACATCCACATCATATCACAGCATAACTCCAGGCATTATGATCATTGGGGTACCCTCCAGTAAACTAACATAGCTATTGAAAATGGCCATTTATAGTGGATTTTCCAATGAAAAATGGTGAGTTTCCATAGCTATGTTAGTTTACCAGAGGGTATATTCCAACAGGGCTTTTCACATACCACGAATCCCATGAGGAATGCATTGCGGCCATCCACGACGTCTCGAGCTTAAACTTGGTGAAACCTGCGGCACCAGCGAAGGCGGCCTGTGTGCCTTGGATCCAATGGACGTGAAAATTTTGAGGATTGGTTGAAGGGAACATCTTCACCTTGAAACCATGGACTGTCCGGATCCAACTTATGGGGGTTTCTGGTTTCAATTTTCCCTTCAATCGATTGAATAGTGGATAGAATGAGGAACCAGTGGATGGAATGGCGGAGCCTATTTTTAGACAAACCTTTGTGGTCTGTATGTCATCACACATGAAGGGAATGATCGAACAAAAAGATGTGACTCTGAACTTTTCCCAGAGATGAAACCTGTACAGGTATCGAAAACTAGGATTGAACCCACACAGATCCAATGGGGACTGCGAATTGACCCGTGATAGGAGAACTGCCAAATCTGCGCAGGCCAAAATGTTAAGGATAGGGATGATTTGACAAATCACACCCCTTTACATTCAATTCTGGCAATCGTGTTCTTCCACGATTCGAAGGGCAATTGTCATTGTGAACTTATCAAGAAAAGGTCTTTGAGTTGCAGCCGAAATATGCCCCTTGGAGGGTTTGCTGGGCGGTCTCAAAATATCACATTCGCAACCAGATGGTAGGTAGGACCAATGTTAGGAAGACAGCTGCAGCTTCGAAAATCAGGTCACTGGTAACGCTCCCATGACAGGGCACACAAACATAGAAAAACAAGATGGTTGGGCAACAGCTGCTGAGGAAATTATTCCTCCACCACTTCAAATGCAAAAAAACACAACCAAGTCCATCGGTCAATGCCCAACAGCCTAGTTGACGACTGTTGATGATTCCTGGCTGAGGACGCAGGCGCCACCCCTGTGGGGTGCGTGACTGTCTGAGCGGGGCACATGAAGACCTGGAGTCGCTCCGGGCAAGCGATAAAACGACACAGAGGAGTCAAGAACGGGCTCAGAGTTGATGAGATGGAGAGGGGGGTGGCTCAAAATTTCAGGTTTTTGCAGCAATGCTGTATGTGACTAAGGTTCGATTGGATATGACCTCTTGTTTTGGGTCATTTTCTGAATAGATCCAATGGTATGCCTTTTTAAGCTGGTGGTCTACCGGGTAAAACACGTTCAGGTGTATCAACCTCCAAATGGCTTCTTTCTGGGTGACTAATCTGGAAGTGGGAACCCTCTCCACCAAGAAATTGCACCGTGGGAGCATGAACGAAGCCTGACAGGTTGCGGCCTTTGACCTATTTGTATTGAGGTGACTATGGCCAACTGCTTTAGTGTGCAATGATGAAGGTGCCAGACGATATTGAAATCCACAAAGCAACCAGAGTTGCCAGGATTCGCAATGCAGGTTCCTCTTCTGCCGTCCTATCTGGCCCAAGGATTTGTGCTTGAGGTGTGCCCCATCGCACGGTGTGCTTCGACACGAAACCCTTTTGTGAACAAACACTCTCTACCCGTAGCCATGCGTGAGGCTATCTGCATCCATATCGGTCAGGCTTGCTGGTGAGTTGGGCTTTGTTATGTTGGAGGTAGTTGATATCTTTGCAAAACCTAGACCTAGATGCCTTCATTTTGAGTTTGAAGCATCTATGGAAACCATATAGCAGTTCACTTGCTCCATATGGGTCTTTTTCTCATGCACACTGGCACGGGAACACTTTCCGTCGCCGATATCGATCATGTTGTGCACGTCAAAGGTGTGTCGTTTGTGCCAGTTCCGTATGTCTTCCAAGGGCTTCCGCTCTTTATGTAGTAGATGTTGGAACATTTGGAACGGCTAGGGGGTGTCTTGTACTATCCACTTTGGGTGACAGTATTCATACATCAAAATGCAAATAGCTTCAATCCCTACTAGTAGCATATTTCATATCAGAGCATACATGACTTCAAACTCGAAGTACATCGAATCCCAGAACACGCAATGCAGGACTTTAGCTTTCCATAATGTCAAACATTGCCGGCTGTACACAAGTTCAACATCACATTGCAGCCACCATCACAACACGCATCGTTTTAATTTCAATCGCTTTAAGTCTTCTACCTCCGCCGACCTCGACATCATCGCATTCTACATTGTTTAAACATGGCCGTATATCTCACATCATCACCTCACATTGCACCGTCCATCACATCTCATCTCACATCTCGTCTTAAATGATTTTTATCCTCACTTTGCGTCCTTTACACATCATAGATTGCTCTTGATGTCTCCACCTCACATTGTGCCACCTGCGCAAAAAAAAAGCGTTGGCCGCTGGGCGAGTTGGTCACAACCTCTCCCGGAATTCTCAGCGTTCTGAGAGAAACACAACGGATTCTGATGCGTGGACGGCTGATTTCACACCCTGTTGGCAGCTCAAGTGCCATTGATCGTTGATACCAAGTTCCAATTGTTGAATGTAATGCGTGTAGATGACCCACCTGCCATGTGCGCAGTTTGCTTGACCTCCCAACCCACATCAATCTGGCCGCCAGGGCGGAGTTCAGATTGGCAATGCGAAACTTGGCGAAGTTCATGGGGATTTCTGGGGGCACATTTTGTCCGTTGGGCTGGATGGTTTGTTCGTTGTCCGATGGCTGGAAGGCGATTCCGTAGAGAAACCCGATCTCAGGACGCAGTGGGTGAAGGCAATGGAGGTATTCCAAACTGGGATAGACCTCAAAAGCCCATAGTTGCTCAGCATTTTCCCCGTTCAAAATCTGCTTTTGAGGTGCTGGGAGCTCTTCTGCTTGGAGCATGGCATTCAGCCTGACGGCCAGATGCCCTCCGATAAGACCATCGGCCGCTGGGATGACGAAGAGACTGGTGCAGCCTGCTGGATGGTAGATCCCAAATGAGCCCTTAACCCCTGGCGGCCATGGTCAAAGGTAACGAGTGCGGAGATTCCGTGTGCTGCGCATCAATGGTTGGATTGTATACCCATATTGGGATATAGTCATCAATCCATTAATAGAGCATAGGGATTTATGATGTTATTGTGGGATTGTACCAACCTAACCAGGAGATATGAAAGACTCATCCCCCGGGTGATACACAAGAAATGTGGTGGTGCTGAAAGTACTGTCGGATTTTTGGTAGCGGGCATGGATGAAAGTGCCCAATTTTTAATCAAATCGAGGAAGGATTCGCGGCAACCAAAAGGCCTGGTTGATTTGTTCCTTTGTTTGGGGCCATGTCCCATCACTCATTGTTGTTTATATTTTTGAAGTTCTAATCTTTAAAACAAGCTGAACATTTTTCCAAACGGGATTGAGTTGACACTGCCAAACTAAATAGATTTATATATACATAAATAGATTTATAGATAAACAATAGATACAAATATATTCGCTGCTTTCAGAGGTGGCGGGGACGATGCATTCAACACGTTTCTTGGTGGGGGTTGGCGCTTGGCAAAGTGGCAGTGTCTTGAACTGGGTCCAAAAATGTGGGGAACATGATGGCTGAGGATAAAGCCACAACATGAAGGGGGCTTAGACAGCAGAAATGTGGATAAGTTCCAGAATTCAATATTAGCAGTAAGGCCGTGCAGGGGCACTTGCTGAGATGAAGACGTGTGTAATAACATGTCGAAAACTGCTTCGCCCAACAAGCACAATACTCTTGAATGGTCTTGCTAAGATACAATTCTGTCCATGTCCATTTTTCGTGGCAGTGTGGTGTTGCATGTTTCTGGCAAATCCTATTGGAACTGCTTCGTCAAGTGGCAGGCGTGGTGCGTCGTGAGACTTTCATTTTTCGTGGCATGTGCAGTTACTCGTAAGGGGTAGCGCGTGGGTGTTATTTTGCGTTGCGGTTGCCGTACTTGGGACACTTTTGGGGTCTGGGACTTTCGCTCTTTGGAATGGTACGGCTGCATGGCAGGTGTGGTATTTGATTGATGGAGTTGCAAGGGTGTTCCCAGAACTGCCTTTCCACAGTCGATACCCACCCTAGGCTCTGCACTCCACACTCCGCTCTCCACACTCACACTCTACACTCGATACTTCACACTTTGGACTCCACACGCCACACTTTGCACTCCACCTGCTACAGTCGGCGCACATCTTTTGCACTCCACATTCCACGCTTCACCCTCCACACTCCACGCTTCACTCCACCCTCTACACTCCACATTCCACACTCCACATTCAACAGTCCAATTCCACACTTCACACTTTACACTCCATGCTCTATACTCCACTCTCCACAATCATTTTCCAATTTTTTGGGTCCCACTGCCTTCTTAACCTATCAACACCCAAACATGTTTTCTTTTTTACATGCGTACGGGCTAACAAAGGGGTCATGTCGCCGTTTAATTTCTGGTGCTTTCCAGCTTTGCTTGGAGCATCATGGTGCGGTCGTTTGATTACTTTGCACGAATTGAATCTTTTGTTCCGGCCTCTCTTTCTGTCATGTCATGGTTCCTTGCTTCCCTAAACTACCTAATCTTGGTTGTTTTTGTCCGTTGGCGAGATATCCTTGCTGGGGCGGTCGCATGCGGTCGCCACATCTTGCAGGGCACATCAGCGAAGGCACGGTATCATTTTCTCCAGGCTGTCCAGGATCCTTCAGAATGAAGCAGAGCACCGAGCCGCCCCCTGAGTTTACAGCCTATAGGCTATCTTGTAGCATGCGCGAGTGCCACGGAAGCGGTTTCTGCTGTTGAATGAAAGACCTCCACTGTTTTGGCCACTCCGCTTGCCGACATAGAACGTCATGTGTTGGACCCAGCAGTGGCAGCTTGGCAAAACTCCTTGTCCAAGTCAGTTCTGTGACATTCAGAGCAAAGCGGGCTTCCCAGTAAACAGCAGCTGCGTCATGACTTTTCCATGGGCCCTGCTTAGGTCATTGGCTCCCAGGCAGCCTTCTTCAGCTCAGCCCCTGGTCAAGCTTTTCTGCGGAAGCTGAATGGCATGACTTCAAAGCAGCTGCCCAGATTGAGCCACGACATGCACGCGCATTCGCAAAAACATGTGCGTTTGCATATTCGGTAGATTGCAATGAGATATTGGCCCATCCCCTTTGGTTTTGTTTTTTTCGCCGCATTTCTTGGTTTTCTTGACGCCGGGACGGCGCAAAGGCAGAGTCAATGGATCCGGCTGAAGAGGTGGGGTTTTACAACGCACAATCAAAATACCCTTTCGGTTTGGGACTTTGGGACGCTCTTTGTCTGGGCTGACAAGCACCGCACCAGCCATGGGCACAGAGCGGTTGAAAGTCTTCACCACGATCAAGCCTGAATTCTTAGCAGATATCTTGGCGGGCAAGAAAAGTTGGGGGGTGGAGGAAGCCACGCGCACTACTCAAGTGCTTCTCAAGACTGCAAGCGGTCCTTGCAGCAGTCCTTGCGCAAGTCTTCACACTGGTATGAAGCAGCTGGGCGAGCTGCAGCTTCATCCGGTTAAGTAAGAAGAACGGAAGACATAGTTAGTATTGGTGGCTTTGGGTCTTGAATAAGAAAATTGGAGCGCATAGATTAGTTTTGCTCTTGGCTTTGAGTAGGATTTTTTGAAGGAACATTCTTTTTGGCTCTCCATGCACGACATTCCGCAGTCCATGTTCCACATTCCACGCTCAAGACTCCACACCCAACACGCCGCACGCTCCACACTCCACGCTCTACACTCGACACTCCACACTCGACGCGCTACACTCCACGCCCCACACTCCACACTGCACACTCCACACTGCACACTCCACACCCGACGCTCCACATTCCAGACTCCACACGCCAACTGCACTCTGCACTTTAGACGCCGATCTGCGCACTTCACACTCTACACTTGACATTGGGCACGCCAAAACGGTAGGCTGGCATGGGTGTGTGAAGTTGGCTTGCAATTTGTTTCGCGTGATGCCATTCGGGTTCATGGGTCAGGACAATGTGTGGGCAGGTTCGGTTCGATCGCAATTTTGATAGTTCGTGCATTTTCGATGGCTCCCGTTCCGGTGCGGTGCTGATTTTGGACCTGCCCGAATCAATCACCCGTGCAGAGCTCGTCTGAGGTTCTTTTCAGAGACTGGGGCGGGCAAACACGTACCTCGCTGTGTGATGGTGGACTTGGAACTTTGGCGTGAATACTGTTAGACGGGCGCCGGAATTCTGCCCACTAAGTACAGGTGCAAACAGATGATTTATCTGCATGCCTGCCTATGGATCTGCCTGTCTACCTGTAAGTAGAATTCTGCCTCTCTATCTCTCTCTCTCTCTCTCTCTCTCTCTCCCTCTCTCTCTCTCTCGTTCTCTTTGTAGCAAACCCATTCTTGTCCCACCCATCTCAACTATCGCGCTTTACAATCTTAAATATCTATCTTAGCGGACGTTTTTTCTCGTCTCTCTTCTTCTCCAACCCTTCCTTCCGACTATCCTCCTCTGTCTATTTTCATGTCTTGTCGATCTTCTTTGCCCAAGCCTGCTTGCTTTTTTTAAAAAGTCAGCCTGCTCTCATCTACCCTAATCTAAAGCTCCTCTAGCTCAATCTAACATAAATAGCCAGTCCAAGGACGACTTTCGTCTCAGCCAATCTACACAACCGTAAATGATCTTATCTAACAAAACCTGAACCAACCTCTTGCAACCTCATCTCATCTCAAATTCAAAAGAGCTCAAATTCAAAAGAGATTTAGATAAGAAACTTCCGGGTTGCTGACAACTGTCAATCAGCAGCTTTGAGCTCACTAAGCCAGCCACGCAGCACGCAACACTAGTTCGTAAGTGAGTCTGTGGAACAATGCGATGGCGGTGACGGTTGGCCTGTGTCAACATCAGCAGCAAGAAAAAACCACCACCACCACCACCACCACCACCACCACCACCACCACCACCACCACCACCACCACCACCACCACCACNACAACAACAACAACAACAACAACAACAACAACAACAACAACCACAACCACAACCACAACCACAACCACAACCACAACCACAACCACAACCACAACCACAGCAACAACAACAACAAAAACAACAACGACAACAACAACGACATTGACAACGACAACGACAACAACAACAACAACAACAACAACAACAACAAAAACAACAACAACAACGGGACACCAACAGCAGCAACCACAACGACAACATTAAATAGCAACAGCAACAACCACAACAGCCACACCAACAACCGCAACAACAACCACATAATCATCATCATCATCATCATCATCATCATCATCAGCATCTTCATCAACAACAACAATAACAACAGTTCCAACCAGGTTTTCCCGTGGGATGATGGTTTTGATTATTTGTGTCGAACAGTTGCTGCGGACCTCCATGGTGGTCTGTTCGGGGCAGAGCAGTTGGGCTCTGCAGCAAAGAAGCAGCTCACTACATATGATATGCCTGTTCATTCTGTTCAGCATGGTCCTGAGCCTCGCGAAGCTGTTCGCTTGCGGTGACTTCAGCTGGTTTCTCAACTTCCTCGTGACGGTTTTGTCCTTTGTTGCGGGGGTTGTATTTTTTGCCGTGCTGAAAAGAGTTGTGTTTTCGAATGCTAGAGAGATTCGAAACAGACCAAAAACCAGACAGCATGTTGGCCTTGTCGGCCCTGTCCTTGCACGAATGTCAGCCTATGTCTCAAAGGCTCGTGTCGTTCGCCAAAGAAGAGCCATGGGAACAAAGCGTAGGGGTTTCTTTTCGTTGTGGCATGAGCATGCTTTCCTTTTGAAGCTCGAAGAAGTTTCGCTGGAGGGAGGTGGTGCAGGTTCCCGTGTCACTGCAAAGAAACGCCGAAACGTTTTGATGAACCTGAAAGAAGCAGTTGCTGACCTTGCCCAACAGGTTCAGCAAATGCAGCAAATGCAAATGTTTGCTTTTTCTTCAGATCAGCATCAGTCCGCACTGAAATCTAAGCCTGTGAAAAAGAAGAAGCCAAAGCAATCCAAGCAAAATCCCCGGGCCGAAGACCGGGGTGCACCTGCCACACTGTTCAAGAGCTTACTTGAAGCCGTCAGTCAGTGGCAAACCGCGAAGCAAATTCCCAGTGAAGCCATCCTCAGGGAGCAACTCCAGGCAATTTTGAACAACACCAAGCCTGGCAAACTCAGTCAACAGCCACAGCCTAAAAAGCAAACAGCTGAGACACAGTTGCCAAAAACAACTGAAAAAACTGTAGGAGCCGACACCAAAACATGGTCAAGTCTCTTCAAGAAGGAAACGCCTCCCAAGTCAACAGGACGGTTGCACCTCTACGGTCCAGCATGGTCAGCTCCTGTGATCACTCTGAACAATGTCCAAGAGCACAGCATTGACCAAAATTTAGTCATTTGTTGCCAAAACAATGACGAAAAAGATCGATGCAAAGAGTGGCTCAGAGCACGTGGCTTTAGCAAACACGCCACCTATGTCACTCTTTGCCCAGACGGTGATACCGATGTCTTGGTGCACAGCCGCAATGGTCCCAGGCCTGTGAAAGCATTGGTAGAAAAAACCGCAAACGAGGCACCCAGTATCAAAGCCATGCCTCAGCAGTTGAAAGATGACGAAGAGCAGAAGCAGGATACCAAATCAAGCCTGCTTAGACTCACACTCGCCCGTGATTTTGCCGACCAGCAGTTGTCAGGAAAGGTTGTTGCCAAACCTCAGTTCCTGCCTGCAGTAGCATTTTCCGAGCAAATGAAGAAGCACGTGCTTCAAACACGCGCAGCCGTGACATATGAAAAGGAAATCACTTGCCTTATTCTGGTCAGAGATGACAAAGTTCAGGAAATTTTGAAGGTGAATCTTCCCCCGGGAATTTTTGGCAATCGTCACCAAAGTACCAGTGTGCCTCAATGGTTTTTGAAGGCACGGGAAGAAAGCAATGCAGCCTATTGGCAGAGAATTTCTAGGAAAAAGGACGAATCTAGTGGTCGCTTGGTCTACAGATCTTCCAACAATGCCCCTTTGGGAATTTTAGACGGAAAGGAAAAATGTGCAGAATCCATCGCTCCAAGATGGATCCTCAACAACACTCCCCCTGAGTGGGGGGAATCAGAAGTCAATGAGTGGTCAAAGCAACGCGGCTTTGTCTCACCTGCCAACTTCCGCCGGCAGGGCCGTCGCACCTGGTTTTTCCGGGCTCAGCCACCTGATGTTGGTGATGCAAATTTGGCTTGCGTATTCAAAAGTGGAATTTCTGTTGCGCCGGCCAAGACTGCCCCGGCTCGAAATTACAAGGCTGTTTCAACCAGCAAGAACACTTGGGGTGCTCCTGAGCCCCGAAATTTTGCGACCAATGACGATGTCGAAATTGTCGAACCTGAAAACGCAGACAATGCGGTCAATGCGACTGTGCCCGATACTCAGGAATCTATGGATGTGGAACAGAATGACAAGCCTGCCCTTCAGCGCTCACCTCCGAAAAGACTCGAATCAGACAGGGCAAAGAAAGCAAAAACGGACCAAAGTCCTCCCTGGCAAGACCACTTCAACGTGGTTCCTAATGGTGGAGAAGGGGATTGCGCCTATATCTCCATTGCGCAATGCCTTGCGCATGAAAATGGAACTTTGAAAAAAGCCAAAAAAGACGACTTCAAGCCGAAAGGTCGTCTGCAGGCGCAATTGCGGGTTCTTGCTTCGCAAGAACTCGGCCGACGCAAAGCTTTCTATGTGAAAGAACATGGCAGCTCAGTGGTCGAAGATACTCTCATCGCTGGGACCTGGGCGGACAGCGTCAGCCTGTACGCTCTTGCCCATGCTGCTAATTTGGACATTCGAATCTGGTCTTTTGAGAACATTTTGCAACAATGGAACTTCTATCAAATTCGACCTGATGCACCAAAAAAGCCTGATGTTGCCAAAAAGCATCAGCCAACTGTGGTTTATTTGAAGCTCAACGGAAAACACTATGAATGGCTCAATCCCTCGCAGAATATTCCTGCAGAACTTGAGCTCCAGTGGCTCAACACAGTGAAACTTAGGCCTCCTACTCTCAGTGGCGGGGGAAAGAAAGGATCAAGCAGCGGCAGCAGCCATGACGCCATGAGTGTGCTTGGCCTGAAGCAACCCGCAGCCAGCAGCTCCCATGATCCTCCCATCCTGGGATTGAAGCGATCGAAGAGAGCAAAGAAAGCCCAATCTGAAGATCTCGACAAACTGAGTGAGATCTTCCCAGGAGATGTTCCAGAACCAGGAAGTCATCTCCGTTGCTCATGTGGCTGGACTCCCCCGCCTGGAAGCACTTCAGTCCAACGCTCTAAAGCAAATTCCCATTGGCAGATTTGCAAAGGAGAAAGGGCACCCGCCATGCCCAAGAAGGACAGGTTGGCTATCCTCATGCAAGCAGGTCAGACTGCGGCTCAGAAGGCAAAAGCCAAAAACGAAGCGGACTGGAACAAGTGGTGCAGAGAGATCCGATCCAAGCACCCAGAACTCAAAGACACACTTTGTGATCCAAACTTTGACGTCCCTTTTTACAACAAAAGTATGGGACGACAATTCGCATGCCGCAAGTGCGGAGAGACTCGTGGTTTTTCCAGAATGCGTCGCTTCCCTTGCAAAAAGCGACCTGCGGGCATCACGATCCGTACCTGGCAGACCACTATTCATGGTAGGTTTCTTGACCCTGGCAGACCATCCAGACTGGTCAAGAATCGCCAGACTCCTGAGTTCAAGCAAAAGCAGGCCCAGAAAGCTGCAGCCCGCAGAAGAGCCCAGGGCGCTTTGCCCGGTCAAGGAAAACGTACCGACCTGTTGAAAAAACGCAAGCAGCAAGGCAAAGAGTGACNAGAAGAGCCCAGGGCGCTTTGCCCGGTCAAGGAAAACGTACCGACCTGTTGAAAAAACGCAAGCAGCAAGGCAAAGAGTGACTCCCCCCCGATGAGTCATCGCTCCGTTTGCTGACACTCAACTGTACAGTGCTCACTCGTGCACGTTTGGATGCCATTCTCAAACAAGCCAAAAATGAAAATTGTCAATTTGTTTTGCTCCAAGAAACGAGACACCACTCCCAGGTTGTCCCTTGGGCAGCCAGAGTTGCTAGCAAGCACGGTTGGAACACCCTTTTTTCTGAGCCACCGCCTTTGAACNAGACACCACTCCCAGGTTGTCCCTTGGGCAGCCAGAGTTGCTAGCAAGCACGGTTGGAACACCCTTTTTTCTGAGCCACCGCCTTTGAACCAAGGTGGTGTCCGCAGACAAGGAGGCACTGCTGTGTTCTGGTTGCGTAACTCCAAATGGGGCAAAAGTTGCCACTTGCCAACCTCGGCGAGCAATAACAGCCATTTGCACAGATCGTGCCAACTCTGTTTTACCAACTTCTCGATTGTGTCAGCCTACGGGCCAGCCAAAAATTGTGACCACACTTGGTTTTCTGATCTCTTGTTCAGTTGTTTTNTGCCAACTCTGTTTTACCAACTTCTCGATTGTGTCAGCCTACGGGCCAGCCAAAAATTGTGACCACACTTGGTTTTCTGATCTCTTGTTCAGTTGTTTTGCAGCCCAAAAAACTTGTCAGATTGCGGTTGGTGACTTTAATTGGGGCCCATTGTACGACCAATTGATGCCTTCNTTCTGATCTCTTGTTCAGTTGTTTTGCAGCCCAAAAAACTTGTCAGATTGCGGTTGGTGACTTTAATTGGGGCCCATTGTACGACCAATTGATGCCTTCGCACTGGTTTATGGCGGAGCCTTCTAAACCAACCTCCCATTATGGTACTTCCCCTACTAGGGCATTATCCACCCACCACATTAAACTTGTTGATGCTTTTCCTATTGCGGGTATACCCACGCATCTTGCAACTGTTTATGATGCTCAGGTGCCAGGTATTTTGCCCCATGAANGGGTATACCCACGCATCTTGCAACTGTTTATGATGCTCAGGTGCCAGGTATTTTGCCCCATGAAATACGGCGCTCAACTCGTTTGCGGAGATGTGCAAATTTTGAATGGTGCGTCGATAGCATCTCCAAAGATGATTTAAAGATAATTTGTGACAGGGTGGATTCGTTTTTTCCCAAGCTCAGCCCTGTCCATTCTTTACTCCAACAGTGGAAGCGATGGCACCAGCGTGCTGAATGTGCTTTTGAAATTGCTTCTCAATTTGGGTGGGCCAATAAAATTTCTAAAGCCGAAAGGAGCAAAGGTTCTTTTCCCACCAACAGACCATGTGAGCCTGGGCCTGGCCACAGGCCACCACAGACAGTTTTGCATCGTCGTTTGCTCAGAATTCACCGATCCTTATCGGAACTTCTTCGTCAAAAGAGTGACATCCACCAATGTATTCCTGAATCAACCTTGGTAAAACTAAACCGGATCCTTCGATCGGCCGATCATGGAACATGTGAAGCACCTTGCACACTGCAAGCTGCCCTTGCCATTGTGGACCTTTTAATTCAAAAAGAAGAAAAGGCTACCTCTAGCCTACTGTCCAAAAGCTGGCGCAATAAGTTTCGTGTTTTTTCTCAAGACATTTGGAAACCTGCCAAGAGTGTGCTCAAACCTCCGCAGCTTACAGCTGCTTTTTCAGCTGATGAGATGCGGGCCAATTGGTCACAACACTGGTGCCCCCAAGAAAACACATCAAATTCATCCGCTGGTAGGTGGCGTGATTTTGCTGAAAATGCTGAATACCACAGAAAGGACGCGGGTTCTGATTTTGCACTTCCCACTCGGGCAGATTTTTGGAAAGCTACTTTACAAGCTTCAGGTTCTGCTGGCTTTGATGGTTGGACAGCTCCAGAAATTATTGCCATTCAAAAACATTTAACGCCATTTGCTGATGAATTGTATCACCTGTGGTGTCAAACTTCAACACTCTGTAGTGTCGACGACAACTTCGACCCTGAGCTAAGGTCTCTGCTCTGGCCTTGGAAGGTGGCTGGCATTCCCAAGAAGGTGCCGACTGAGTCAAGGCCCATCAGCGTGGCCAGCGTCTTGGTGCGCGTTTGGCACCGAACACTCTTGTGTATTTGCCCTGAGCCTCCCGATGGACAATGGTGCGGAAGACCGCATACTTCAGTTACCCATGCCACGGCAAGTTTCTTTGCCCAAAATTTATATCATATTGCCGAAACTGATTTGTCTAAAGCTTTCGACCATTTGTGGCCTCCTGTTGCTTGCCAGGCTTTAACCTATTTGGGTACCCCTAAAACAGTTGTTGCCACTCTTGCACAAGCTTGGACAGGCCCTCGGTTCTGTGTTGTTGAGGGCGACCTGGCTTATCCAATTAACCCCTGTAGAGGTATTCCCCAAGGTGACCCTATTAGTCCGCTGGCACTTTCAGCCAGTTTAGGGCCATGGACAAAGGCTGTCGAAAATTTGCATCCTAGTGTGCACACATGGGCGTACATGGATGACCGCACGATTGGCGTTACCGTGCAGGACAACGCTCAAACTTTGCATCAAGCTTTAGATGTCACACGTCAATTTGACCAGGATGTTGGTTTCCAAATTAACCCAGATAAAACCCAAATTTGGTCTCATAATGTATCCCATGATGCGGATGTAAAACTTGAACATTTAGGTTTAATCTATGAACCCCATAATTTGCACTCCCCTGTTTTGCCGCGGCAGCCGGAAAAAATTCAGGGTGCACTTGCTAGACTTGCACATTGCCCNTTTAGGTTTAATCTATGAACCCCATAATTTGCACTCCCCTGTTTTGCCGCGGCAGCCGGAAAAAATTCAGGGTGCACTTGCTAGACTTGCACATTGCCCCGGGAACATGGAAATTCGCAGCCGGTTGGCAACAGCCTTCATTCAACCTTTGTTTGACTGGGCTTCACCTTTGATGTCTCCAGGAACAAGTGAAGATGCGAAATTGCTTTTTCAAGGAA
>BGPT01000089.1:614120-679423 GCA_003297045.1 Symbiodinium sp. clade C Y103
GAACTTCACCCAGTTTTTGGCACGGCCATCCGTGCTCTGTGCAATGCTGGACGTGTTTTACATCACTTAGGTACCCGCCTTAAACATATTTTTCAAAAACATTGTTCTGTCCTCAAGTTGAAATTGTTGGATATTGATGAGAATCGGCTCTTGGTGCAGTCGTCGGATTCTTCCATCATTTGCGGCCAGATTCATGGTAGTCATTCTGGTGATTTCGCAGTTGCNGTTGGATATTGATGAGAATCGGCTCTTGGTGCAGTCGTCGGATTCTTCCATCATTTGCGGCCAGATTCATGGTAGTCATTCTGGTGATTTCGCAGTTGCCACACAAATTAAACCTACTCATCAAAAACAGGACCCCAGCGTCCGACACTTTCTACGGTCCAGAGCCCGTAGAATCGTACTTAACATGGTTAAAACTTCTCGGTTCGATGCCGAAGGCATCATTGATGTGGATCTCGAAATATACTCTCACAATTCTTGGTCTCAGTTCCGAAAAAGTTTGTCCCCCGAGGACCAAAAAATCCTTACCATTTGGCGCTCTGGTGCGGTATGGACGCCCACTAGACGTTTTTTCCGCCCAAGAACTGAGCAGACGGATGTGCGCACTGCTTGCAAGTGGTGCCAGGCATCCCANNGCCAGTGCTCGCCATTTCTTTGCAGAGTGTCCCCGGTTTGATGACCAGAGGAAACTTCTTGAAGACAAATTTGACATATCCAACCTTTGGTGGGGCCGGCAACCTCGTTGCTGCGCCAAGACTGGTTGGATCACCTTCAGCGCAGCTCCTGACTTCGAAGGGAGAGTGCGCTGTGCGATTGCCGCAAACATTCTAGGCATTTTCATTGCCCATGCACTTGATGATCAGCGACTTGCTGCTAACGCAGGTTGAGATTATTTCTTTGTGCTTTTGACATTTTCCTTTTCAGGATTCTCACTTCGTAGCGTTGAATTTCAACCTACCATCTTTTCATTGCTCCACACAGCCGGTGTGGACCACCAAGCCTGTGTCTTAACCCTTCGTTTCGGCGTTGCCAGGTTGGCATAGATGTACAACAAAATAATAATANTTGCTCCACACAGCCGGTGTGGACCACCAAGCCTGTGTCTTAACCCTTCGTTTCGGCGTTGCCAGGTTGGCATAGATGTACAACAAAATAATAATAATACGGAAAATTTGCAGCAGCCAGCGGTTGTCACTGCAAGTAAGCCCTGCGGAGCCCGCAGGCCGGTGTAGGTTTGGGGTCGCACCCCAGGCCCCCTGGGTCGCACCTGGGGGGGAGGTTGTGGAGTTGGTGTGGGGCCGCGCCCTTTTGTCGGTAGGAGTTGACGTTCTGCCGCCGCAGACGGGCTCATAGAGGGACGTTCCAGCATGCCGCCTGTCGTGCTGACGGAAGAGCAGCAAGCTGCGGCTCTGAAGAAGGGGAACGCAGATTTGAAGTTTCTCTTCGACCGGAATGATGTCCCGGTGGGAGTGGCGGCAAAGTGGTACCACGCTGGTGTAACCACCTTGGAGAAATTCTCCAACATAGCCAAAGACGTGAACGACTTGGTGGAGGTGCTCAAAGCGCACTTGGGCATAGACCAAGAGAGGTCTTTGGAGGAGCGAGCGCAAGTGGCGGCAGTCACTTGTGCGTGGACGAACGCTCGGACGAGAGTTCAGAGGGCCGCAGAAATCGAGGCCGAGCTGGATACAAAAGAATGGAGAAAACCGGTGACCACCTCAGAGTGGCTTGCAATGAAGGCAGGCTTGGAAAAGGCGGTGGGTGCGCTTGAGGAGCGCTTGGTCCCTGCAAAAGAGTTCCTGGAGAAGAAGTTGCAGGAAGTGGAATCCGGGGATTACCGGGCGGAAGACCTCACCGAAGTGGTGAGCAGGGAGGAGGTGGATCCAGACAGCGTGGTGCCGCAGTGGGACTCGAAGGGCACACTGACTATGCGGCGGGGGTCCACGAAGGTGAAGGAGCCGGGCAACCCGGAGGCGTTGCGCCACCGCCTCACAGTGCTGAGGAACGCCTGGCTGATGCTCTCCCTGCGCCACACAAATAGGCCGGAACTTCAAGGGGACTATGTCAAGGCGCTTGAAGATCTGAAAGATTTCCTCCTTGGAGATCATGTGTATGGCCTCCACGCACGTGATGCTGAGGGCCTGACCCTTGCAGCACCCCCCTTCAGCCTTGTTCTTTCCTACGAGAAGGCAGTGAGGAAAGAGGCCGCCAAGAGGATGAACCAGGAGGGGACGCCATTCCCCGCAGCTCTTCGGGCAGCCTGGCGGGATCCCCTGACCAAAGATACCAAAGAGAGATATTTCACCACCCCTTTGGCACTAGTCGCAAAGAGGCCAAGTGCACCGCCAGCAGGGCCCAGAGACGAGGCCACCACCAAGAAGCAGCGCTTCGAGCCGAAGGGTGCAAAGGGAAAGGGGCCAGGGAAGGGGAAGCAGCCAATGCCTGGCTGCGCATCCCACAATCGTGCAGGGGTGCCCATCTGCTACCGGTTCAACACCGTGGGAGAAAAGTGTAAGCAGAAGAAGTGCAAGTTTGCACATCAGTGCGGCATCTGCTTCTCTGACAAGCACGCGATGTTCCAGTGCACTGCAAACCAGAGGCAGCCTCCCGACACAGGGGGGGCCGCCTGACACAGAAAATTTGTGGTGCTGTATGTCTTCTCCGGCAGGAGGAGACAGAATTCACTGGCATGGTTCGTCAGGAAGCTGGCGAAGAAGTTTCACAGTGTGGTGGAAGTGATTGAACTGGACTTGCGCTACAGCCGCAAGTGCGATTTCACCCAGCCAAAGTTTCAAAGAAAATGGCTGGACCTCATAGACGCTGGCAAGGTGGATGCCTTGGTGATCACACCACCTTGCAGCACCTTCAGCAGGGCCCCGTGGGCAAATGAAGAGGGCCCTAGCCCTTTGAGATCCTCACGCTTCCTGCGAGGGTTCCCTTGGAATTCAGTTGAGCGGAAGCGGAAGGCCCAGTTGGGCAACATCCTGGCAGACTTCTCTTTCGATGCGATGAGCCGCCAGCTCCGCCATCCGGAGAAAGTGGCGTACATGGAACAACCAGAAGATTTGGGCAAGACCAAACAGGACAAGATCCCAGGAGACCGACCTGGATCAATGTGGCAATTTCCCCAGCATGAGGAGCTATCCGCCTTGCCTGGTGTTGTCAGCGCAGCTTTTGCGCAGCTTGACTTTGGGTCTGAGAGTGTCAAGCCCACCAGACTCCTCATGCGTACGCCTGGCCCACTCCATCCGGAGATGTACCCCGGCTTGCCTCTGCTGGATAGTGAAGGGTGGTACCTGGGCCCTTTGCCGCGCAAGACCGGGTTGCCCCTCATAGGGCGCCAGGACGGTACTTTCCGTACCGCAGCCGCTGCAGCGTGGCCCCCCCCACTATGTGAATGGGTGGCTAGGCAGATTTTGACCTCGTTCTCATCGAACAGTGCGGCGGGGGGGAGTCAAGAAGAGGAGGAAGCCTTACCCAGAAAGAGGAAAAATCAAGGGGAAAGTGAGGGTGCGCCGAAGAGACAGAGGTGTGAGAAGGGTGAAGAGGACACGGATCCATTTGATCCACCCGTCAAAGGAGGAGAAGGCCCTCCGAGGACACGCACCTGGAAGGGATCCAAGGTGCCCTTTCATGACGGGGGGTGCCTGATGTCCCCAGGCCGCTGGGACATTGGGAAGAGGTCATTCCCACAGAGTGGAGAGTGGATTGGGTTGAGGAAGAGGCTGAGAGCGCTCGTGGTGGAAGCGGCAGGGAGTGAAGCCAAGTTGGAGCGGGAATGCTTCGCAATGTCGAGAGGTGAGGCAGGGTGCAAGCTGGTGAAGGATGAAGGACTGAGAGAAAGGATACTAGGGGCCCTGCAGGAGTTCTGTGGTGTGGACGAAGGAGTACTGGAAGTTTCAGAAGGGCAGCCCTTCAGGTTGAGGCTGATGAGGACCTTGTTGCAGAAAGCAGGCGACAAGGACTGCGAATTTCTTGCAGAAGCAGAGGAAGGTTTTCCAGTGGGGGTCACCCACCCCTTGCCAAGGACGCCCCTGGCATTCGAGAGGCAGGTCGACTGGACGCTCCAGTATGACCCGGCCGAAGCTTATGATTTGGAGAGGGCCAACTACCCCTCGGCAAGAGAACATGAAGAACACCTCCGGAAGCATTTGGAAGAGGAAGTGGAGGAGGGCCTCGTTGAGAAGATGTCAAGGGCCCAGTTTGAGGAAGAGTTTGGAGAAGCCAGGGCTGTGGCATCGCTGGCCGTGTTGGTAGAGGACGAGGCCCTGGACAAGAAAAGGGTCATCCATGATGGCTCGCATGGAGTGAAGGTGAACCATAGAATACGCTGCCTGGACAAGCTGAGAATGCCGGGAGGGCGTGAGAAGAGATACCTCCTGGAGCAGTTTCAGAAAGACAGCAGCGTGGTGTTCTCCCTCATTGGAGATTTTGGAAAGGCTCATAGGAGATTCAAGTACCTCAGGTCAGAGCAGGGATTTCTTGCCTGCAGGGTGAGAGAGGATGAAGATGTGATTTATGTCAACAAAGTGGGCACATTCGGCATCTCCTCGACACCATACTGGTGGGGAAGACTGTCGGCCGCCCTGCTGAGACTGGGGCACATCCTTCTTGGGCCCTCCCCAATAGAGGCGCTTCTCTATGCAGACGACTTGGAAAGCATGGGGATTGGCAGCGAGGGTAGGCGCTGCCAGTGCATCCTCTTCATTCTGCTGGCAGCCCTTGGGTCGCCTTTCAAGTGGAAGAAGCAGAGGGGCGGCCTAGCCACGGAGTGGATTGGTCTCACGACAGATTATGGTACCTACTCCTTGGGCCTGTCGGAGAGGAGAGCGGAGTGGCTTATCACCTGGATCCAGAAGGTCTGCAAGGAGAAGCTGGTTGGCCCTAGGGAGTTTACCTCGTGCTTGGGTCGGTTAGGGTTTGCAGCCACGGCCCTACCTTGGGAGAAGCCATTCTTAGGCCCTCTCTATACATGGGCAGCTGCAGTCAGAGAGCAGAGAGGGGAGGTGCTGGTCCCTTGGGCCATATTAGCCATCTTAGACTGGATTGCCAAGAGGCTGAGAGAAGGAGGCAGGATGGAAAGCGTGAGGGCAGTGAGCCCAGCGAAGGGTGGAGAGATCACCTTCTATACGGACGCAAGGGCGACAGAGGAGGAGGCATGTATTGGAGGGTACCTGGAGATATCTTCGTCTCTGCGGGAATGCCCATGGTTCTGCTTCAAAGTAAACGAGGCTATGGCCCCATGGTTGTTGAGCAAGGGCAAGAACCCAAAGAGGGTAATTGCCGCCTTAGAGCTGCTGGGAACTTTGGTGGCAGTCAAGCTGTGGGGAGACAGAGGCACCCCAGGAATGAGAGCGAAGGTGAGAGCATTTACAGACAACAAAGGAAACTCCTTTGCAGTGGTGCGCGGCATGAGCACCAAATACCCGCTGACCCTTTTGCTTATGGAGCTCACGGAGGAGCTGAGAGTTCGAGACTTGAACCTGGAGCTGGAATGGATTAGCCGTGATGTAAACACGGACGCAGATGACCTCAGCAATGAGGACTGGAAGAACTTCGACGAAAGCATGAGGGAAACGAAGAGGCCAGAGGAGATTGGCTGGAAAGTGCTGGACCAGCTCCAATTAAGGAGTGAGGAGTTGTACAAAGGCATCCAGGCGCTGAAAGAACAGCGCTCAAATGTCAAGGCATCCAGGCGCCCTGGAAAGGGTCTCCGGAGGGAGAAGGTAGCCCTCACCAAATGGTGAGTGACTGGTAGTGGGAAGTGCCCCATATCTGGATAAGATATCTGATATTGGGGCCGGCACTCACCTTTTGGGAGGCCGTCGTCATCGGAAAACAAGAGTTTATGCAANTATCTGGATAAGATATCTGATATTGGGGCCGGCACTCACCTTTTGGGAGGCCGTCGTCATCGGAAAACAAGAGTTTATGCAACCATTCTGGGAGTGAACGCGCTCATGACGTGTCATGTCAGTGTTTACGTACCCCTGATGGTTGTAGGCTCAGGCTCCCCTAGGCAGAGGAATTCTTGTTCCCTGCCCCCCCCTCCCAAGAATTACTCTCCTGGTCGCACCAGGGGCGGTACCCCCCTATTGTTTATAGTGGGAAGTGCCCCATATCTGGATAAGATATCTGATATTGGGGCCGGCACTCACCTTTTGGGAGGCCGTCGTCATCGGAAAACAAGAGTTTATGCAANTATCTGGATAAGATATCTGATATTGGGGCCGGCACTCACCTTTTGGGAGGCCGTCGTCATCGGAAAACAAGAGTTTATGCAACCATTCTGGGAGTGAACATATGTATGAATGTGTATATATATATATATATATATGTCTATACGTATATACGTATTGTAGGGCTTCGCACACCGGCGATGCCCCAAGCAGCCCGGTTGCGGTGGTTGTTGTTGTTGTTGTTGTTGTTGTTGTTGTTGTTGTTGGTGGTGGTGGTGGTGGTGGTGGTGTTGGTGTTGGTGTTGTTGTTGTTGTTGTTGTTGTTGTTGTTGTTGTTGCTGCTGCTGCTGCTGCTGCTGCTGCTGATGCTGCTGCTGTTCTCGTGCAACTAGCCGCACAGTTTTTGAATCATTTTGAAGGCAAGACATGGTCAAATAGGAGGTGTTTTCACGTTTTTTGAAGACCCTCGGAGCACCGTAAAACACCCATGTGCTTGGACCTTCGGAAGCCCAGAACCACGGTATCTACGGTGTTGTTTGATGTTTTTTTGCCCTGGTAGCAACAACAACGGTGTTTACAGAGTTTTGTGGACAGCACCTAGCAAAAACACGGGTATTTACGCAGTTTTCAGCTTGTTGCAAGAAGTAACTTTTCTATGCCATAAGCACAACAACGCTGCTAATTGCAGTGTTTTGGCCTTTGGAATGCGCCAAAAAAAACGTCAAGCATCCACCAAAAAGAGTCCAAAATGGACCTTCGAGCCGAAAGCCTTGTTCCATGTTGCGCGGACCCTTGACCCTCCAAAAACTTGAAAATACCACGAGGCTGAAGGATTTTGGGGTGAGGGTCGGCGCCATAAGCCGCAGGTGGATCTGCAATGCCTGCAGCCGACCCCAGGACTGCGAGCGGGTTTTTCAAGCTGAGCCAAGTTTCTTTACTTCTGGTCCCACGCTTTCGCTGAAGCCTTGGAGCCCAAGAGCTTTGCGCGGGATATGAGGTTGGGCTATAATGACAGCGCGGAGGGAGCTCAGGTGCAGCGTCGAAAATGGTGGTTCTGCCAGTTCCAAACACAGTGACGGTGAAGGCCCAACGGACCATTCTTCATTACTTTCTCGAGGGACTAGAAACGAGTTCCAATCCAAAACAGCGGGCCCGAGAGTGACAGTGAAGGCCCAGCGGGGCCATCCTTCATACAGCTGGCGGTGCCTAACGTTGCTTTCTTCTCAAGCTGCAAAATTGAGCTCCACATGCAGCATCTTGACTTCGAAAGCGGCGGGCCCGCCAGTCCCAAACACAGCGACAGTGAAGGCCCAACGGGGCCATTCTTCATACAGCTGGTGGTGCCTAGCGTTGCTTTCTGAAGCTGCAAGAATTGAGCTCGAACTGCAGAATACCAAACACAGTGACAGTGAAGGCCCCATGCGGCCATTCTTCATGCAGCTTGTGGTGCCTAACGTTGCTGTCTGAAGCTGCAAGATTTGAGCTCCAAATCTAGCATCTTGACCTCGAAAGGGGTGGGCCCGCCAGTTCCAAACACAATGACAGTGAAGGCCCAACGGGGCCATTCTTCATACAGCTGGTGGCGCCTAACGTTGCTTTCCGAAGGGACAAGAAACTAGCTCCAAACCACGGCTTCAAACCATTGCCATCGCCGCTCCGAAACTTCTTCTTCTTCTTCTTCTGCTTCTTGCTTGCTCGCTTCTTGCTTCTTGCTCTTGCCCCTGCTTTTCTTCTTCCATGTCTTGCCCCCAGCTTGCTTTCTTGTTCCCTGTCTTGTGTTGTGTTGCCCCCAGCTGGCCTTCTTCTTCTCTGTCTTTTGTTGCTTGTTCTTGCAGCTTGTTTTCTGTTTTCTTTTCTCTTGCCGCTTGCTTCTTCGACTTGTTTGCTAGCTTCTTGCTTCTTGCTCTTTCCCCTGTTTTTGTTCTTCCATATTCCATATCTTGCCCCTTGCTGCTGGTAATGTCTCCTTTGACGCGCTCCCTGCCGCAGGCAGGGTCAGCAGATATAGTACCTATTCATATTTACATACAATATACAGTATACACAGGTGCATAATCTATGCGTAATAAATATATATATATATAGATATGTACATACCCATATATATATATATTCACATACTTGACTTGTACATGTATATTTACATTTGCACAGTATGCATACACATAGACAGATATGTATACACGTGATGATGCTCAGTATGAATGCAGTTCCATATCTTTTGTAGTCTTGCCCCACAATTTGAGAACCAGCATCCGATCGCGAGCCGGCGCCAGGCTGCAGTATCGTGGGTTCTTGGGCGCTCATGGACTCGCCTCAGCAGATGCGAAACGAAGGTCTTGACCAGCAGGAGCCTCAGATCGTCAACCCTATCAGATCAATCGAGGAGTGAAGATTAGAGTGGATTGCGCAAAGTGGTGCGAAGCCTCGTTTGAGAACACACTTCGTTTTCGACTGCTGTGGGACTTCGGGAAAGAGTGACAGGTCTGCTAGCAGAAGTCGTTTCTGCAGTGTTTTTAGATCTCTCCCCTTCTTGTCCATTGAAGTCTGTGCTGAGGTTTAGCTTCACGGTCACGCTAGGAGAACATGGATTTGAGTGGTTCCAGATTTGGCTCGACGGTTGCTTGGCCACAATACTGGATCGCTGCATGCCTTTGGATTCTGCGAATTTGTTGATTATTTGATCCAATACTGAGAAGTCCCTTCTTCTGGACATCCTTTTTTCGATTTGCACTATTTCTATCTCTTGTTGGGGCTTTGTGCTAGGCGAGCGAGAACGCATCCTTCATCCGGGTGCTGTAAAAGGTCAAAGTACTGCCAAAGTGCAGGGGCCGCATCACTACTGCCAGGCCTCAGCCTGCGGTCTTTGCGACAAAAAACTCAAAACACCTCAATATGTTGATTATGTTGTTCAAAGATGTTCAACATTTTGTTCAAACCATTTCAACATATTTCAACATATTTCAACACTTTCTGAGATTTTATTTGCTCCCCGTCAAGCATTTGCTCACGCGTCTTTGTGCTCCTAAACATTGCTGCAGTACGCTGCAAAAGCGAAAGGTTGGAAAACTAATATCAGAACGAATGCCATTTGGAGACAAAGTCAGAAGGGAAGAGGGCTTGAAGAGCACCCTTGTGTTTCTCAGAGCTCAAGTTTGCCATAGTGTCCCGAACCCGCTCTTGGCATTTCTTGGCGGGGTGAGAACCATTTGAAGGTGGCCACTTTCGGATGGTGCATCGACACTAGACCAGGCACGGAAAATCAAACAGACTGAAGGAAACCGGGTGATACTGTAAAAAATTGTCGCATAGCTGGCTATCAGCCCCCTGGAATTACCAAATCGACAGGTTTTGTGGACGCAAAATTATCTAAGATCACCAGCTTGAAGATCTTGCATCATCACGTCGAAAGATGCTACTCCTTTTGCGGCCTGCAAGTCCCCAGGGCAGGGCGAGGATGCAAGGCACGATGGGCCACGCCAAGTTGCTACTGAGTCTTTTTTTGGTATTTTGTTGTTCAACATTTCATGAGGAGGAGGACGAGTTGGAGCAGGAGCGGTGAGTAATGGTAATTGCATGTAATTGCATAATATGTTGCAAGATTCTGTTGTTGTGCAGCCTTTGCAGCCTTTGCAGCCTTTGCACGCTTCCCTTTAGTTCGGTGACCCTGGAGTACAGAAAAAGATGAAAAAACTGGCTGGCATCCCACGCGGACCGCAGCACAGGCAGTATCCGGAAGAGGGTATGCCTGGCGATGAGTTCAAGGCTTGTCTTCTCCAAATGGAACGGGTTTAAGCTGTGCGGTGGAAGTCTTTGGAAGCAAACTTCTTTGCGTTTCATTTCGAAATTCATCAGACTTTGCGTTTGCAAACTACAATGACCAAAGATGGGAAAGATCAAAATGACATCACCTGGCACACTGCCACTGCAGGTGCAACTTCTGACCAAAGGTCGGTTCAGATCTGTCACCTGGGAGAGGCATCCAGCGGAAACCAGCTTGGCCATGCTTGGCCTGACTTTTTGGAACATGTTTGATCCTGAAGTGTGAAAGTGACCGTCCAATCCGGAACATGTAGAAAGGCCGAGTCACGCTTGTTCTCATGATTGTGCATCCTTCATATTTCTTCTTTGTCAAGGGGTCCCCCCTACTGTTTTCAAGAGTCCTAATCACCCTTGATCTGCCCTTGCCTGCAGGCTTGGTTCGCAGAATGTGCAGCGAAATGGATTGCCAAAGACCATGGGTTGACACTCCCAGGGGACATGGGGACATGCATGAAAGCACGTTAGAGGATTCATGGTGACATTCGTGGGCTTCCATCGGAAAGGCAGTGGTCTGGAATCAGAAATCTGTCTCCATTCAAACCTGTTGACAACGCGGTGCAGATGCCGAAGCTGCACAGGGCTTCGGGGGAACTTGTTGGGTCCCAGGTCGCTACTTCATAGTCGGCAGCTGGAATGTCACACCCTCAAACATGTGCCTTCATGTGTGCCTTCATGTGTGCCTTCATGTGTGCCTTCATGTGTGCCTTCATGTGTGCCTTCATGTGCCTCAGGGATCAAGGATCCTCACAGCATGTTTTTATCCCTGCGACAAAATGGTGTGGATACTGGCAATTTTGAGAAATTTCAAGCTTCGCTTCTACATCTTGCGGCCCGGTATTTGATTCCAGCTGTGTTATTAGATCCGCCGTCTTGAGTCACTTGATGTCATTTGACTCTGGAAAAAGTGCACATAGTGCACCCCTGTTGAGGATTGGCAGCCTGAAGAGATGAATCTCGATGATGAAGCCATTGGTCGCTTTTCGATCAAGGCTTGGCTCGAAGTGAACGGTTTGCAAATCGGTTTCCCACTCGCTCTCAAGGCTTTTCCGCAGAAGTGTTGTTTCAAAAATCCAAAAGAAAGTTGGACAAGCCTGTTGAGTAGACAGCACCGGAATGAAGCTAATTCTTTGGCACAAGTCTCGCCACACTGCTCAAAAAAGGTTTTCTTTACGCCGTCCTCTTCAGCTCAAACGAATTCCCAGCCCAAATTACTGCAGTTTGCCCCATGACAATTGAATTTCTTCTCGTACACAAGAAGTCAGAATCTTTCTATTTGCTTCGGCGTCTCCACCGCCTGTTGTAGATAGATCTTCTTCTTCTGAACGGTCTCATGTTCATGTCAAGAACACTGCGTAGCGCAGTACTGCTACAGTATTGGATACTGGCCCTTGCTCAGTCTTTCACTGAGGGTAGAAAGCACGGCCCTCACAGCCAGATCCGCACTAGATAATTGCCCCAAGAATACGCAGTTGCCCCTCGGTCAACTCACCGTACTTGTACACGCAAGAGCGCTGTTTGCTTCCAGCTGGTAGCAGCAACTGGGATATTGGCCATGGAGTCTGTGTTGCTAGACCAAACAAAGTAACAGCTCCAGCTAAAAGAGCCGCGCGCTAGCTACGTTTGCGAATTTGATGCAAAGCAATCATTCACCACTTTCTTCGCTCATGTTTGAAGTCTGTTGGGACAATTTAACTTTAAAAGCGGAGTCCTGTAAACACGCAATGAAAGTGATTTTCGTCCGGGAAAAGGAATTTAGAGAAGACCCCATATGGCTCTCTCACAACGTGAACTCAGCGTAGCAAAGTAGTGGGCAGGTGGCTAGATAGATATCTTAAATATCCTCAAATGCTCCGACGTTAGTTTGATACTAGCACCACCTTGCATCACATCTCCCTCCAATTGATCTACTATTGTGCTCAGCAACATTCTTGCTGGTCAAAGTCTTGCATCTACCAGCATGCTCTCCAAGTGGAAAGTTGCTCAAGATGGGACATTCTTTGCCTCTAAGCTTAAACGCAAGTACCTGGTCAAGACGTTTCAGCTTTCCGTAAGGCAGCGATGTCCACGGGCAAGCAGCGCTTCCAGATACTTCGGAACCGAGACTGGCGCCAGATTGCCTGGATCTCAGCAATGTGGGGTTGTGATCGCAACTTCACAGAGTGCCTTGGAGCGGGAGAACAAGGAAGCACCCAGAAAGGCAGAGATGTCAGTGCATGCCACAAAGGACAAACAAGTGGTTTCTACTTTCAAATATACTGCAATTGGCTGAGCAATTAGGAGGCCGCTATGACCTGTGAAATGTGGAAGTAGAACAGGATCCACTCATGGCAAGTCACTAGGTTCTCAGAGAACCGATCTCTACTGTGTCATTGTTTGATCGCATTATTGGTAAATGTTCACTGTTCACTGCGCTGCCAGATTTACCCTGACCCTGGATCTGGCGACGACCAAGACGCGACCGTGAAGGCCTTGAAACAAATCTTCAAGTTTAATGGAATATATTGGGATAGTAATGCTTGGCTTTAGGGGCTAAGGGGCTCAGGGGTCGAACATAGTTGGCCATCAGCTATTGATGGAATACCAAGAGTAGGAGAAAGGCAGAGAAGTCGCGCGCTCGCTTCCAACGTTGCATGTGTGATGGTCAAAGTTGAGAGTGTATCGTTACAAGATCACCAACTCAGTGGTGAGAGCTTTTGGTGTCACAGGTGGGCTGACCATCTCAACTGTAGTTTCTCTCCGCCATGGCACAAACCTATCTAACTTATGCTTATCCTGCGCCACTTCATTGAACCAGTCGACATTTCTGAGCAGACTCTGCTCAGGGACCTGATGGTGCTGGACATGCTAGTCGCTCGGGCCGCACTTGGCAATGCTGCACACAGATCCGCTGTCGCATGCCACAACTGGAGAAGCCGTGGACATGGACGTTTCACCCTGTGATGCCTGTTTGGATGGGTGCTTGCAGGTTGCTGGAGCATAGAGGCCCCTGGAGTCTTAAGATTACATGTATGATGTCAGCTTCACTTGACCGCGGTTTAAAGATGTTTTCAAGATTTTCAAGTATGTTTCAAACATTTTTAAAACAGTATGTTACAGATGTTACAGTAGGTGGTTGCAGTGGCCAGGTTCAACCCTCGCGAAATGTGATGATGATTGACCTGGAGCTCTGGGAGGAGAGTCAAGCAGATTCCTTGTGAAAGCAGCGAAAGCACCCAATATTCGAAATGCAGTGGAAATGCATGGAGTATTCGCAGAAATCATTTTGCTTCGAAGATCTGTGACGTTTTGTGTTTTGTCCGAATTGGTGGGTCCTGCCTGTGGTGAGTACCAGGAACAGAGCTTCTCTGACGATCGGAAAAGCCGGAGTGCAGTCAGCAAGATGAAGGTACCACAAGCTCAGTAGGGGAGAGAGAGAGAGAGAGAGAGAGAAAGAGAGAGGAGGAGCATGGAAAAACACACGAATGGCAAGTCAATCTGTTTGTGATAGTAACAAAAAATGCTTCTACATATTTCGATCTTCGAAGTTGCACAACCACAAGGATCAACAGGGGACAAGAGTTGGCAGATCTGTGCATATTTGTCAGTGTTCCGTCATCAGGTTTCCTGGCGCAGCATCAGGAAGCAAGAGCTCTCGGAGCAGGCCAGGGTGTAGACTGGTGTACGCATAATATGCTTCCAATTATTGCACTGGATAGCAACATGATCGACACGAAAAACATCCTATCTCGAGCAACATTAGCAACACGTATTTTTCACTGATAAAGATGATATTCTTCGAGATTCCAAGTCTGTGCTCTGACGAGGAAGTCTTCGAGCGCTCTCGGCCAAGCTTTTACTTGGTTGGCAGCTGGGACTCTTGGCAGCAGATTATTGTCCTGAGGAGTTCACAGACAAGTTGTCATAATTGTCATACATGATTGTACAGAAATTATACAGAAATTATACATAGTTGCATAATTTCATAATCATACAACATCATACCAAGCATACATACAATGAAAAACTGCTGTAGCAAATGCCTACATCGTATGTACTTTGCATGTAGCATCACGCAGCTAGATGTACTCAAATTCTATGTGTTTTTTGACATGAAGGCATTCTTTCTGCATGGGAGTTTCATTTCTCCAGTTTGTTTGAAGACTGTCTTCCTGCAAGTTGTTTTATCTGAAGAAACCTCACTTTTACCTGCTCAACTGGCATTTTCGGTACCATCTTTGTTCAAAGGACCGTAAAATTCGCAAACCTCCTTTTTCAAAAGCAACAATCGCTTGTTGAATGACTTTCTGAACCAACCGGTGAAATTTGTACGCCTAGAATTTACAGTTACACACAGATGGGACTTGAGATGCCCTTCCACATAGAGATTTGTACAAAAAGACGTGCATTATGCATATTCTCTTTTTTTTATCTCTCTGCACATGCTGAGGATTGTTTCATGCGGCGAACAAAGATGCGCCATGTGCTCGGTCAGACTGTGGAAGAAGAGTAGATCGGCCAAGGAATTTCTAAGTTCAAGGTTAAAATCTTTCTCTGCTTGACTCAGATCGTCAGGCCGCATTTTTCACAGAACTCAAGACTGCAAAGACATGCAAAGACTTTAACCTGCAAAAGTTGGGCTCAAAAAGGGCCTTTTCATCCCAGGGCTATGGTTGCTGCCAGCAGTTCCTGCCATTGCCTCAGGCTTTGATGGACTCCGGCAATGCTACGTCGGCCGTGTGCCGGTGCCGGTGAGAGGCTGGGAACACATCCTGCGCTGAGAAGAAGGATTATGCTGAGGTTCATAAAGTTCTCATGGACGCTCAACGTTCCTAGCTGTATGGTCCAGTATGGTCAATCTTGCGTCATTTGACCTTTGTTCTGGAAAGTCTGGCGATACATGACTGAAATTGAAGTTTTTGACATGATCATGCCGGGCAACAGAGCAAGGGGTTTTGTCACCTTGCCATTTTCAAGATGCTTCGGTGGTTCTTGACACAGAATGCTCCCTCAGTTTTGTCTCTGCACCTACCAGTCTGTTTGTTGATTGGCACCTGAAGTTGACAACTCTTGTTCCACTGCATTTGCACCCTACTCAAGCACAAAGAGCTGATATCGGCATTGCTCTGGTTGCTTTCCAAGACAGGAAAGAACAAAGACATCACTAGAAGCATGAAGAAAGACAGCCACCTGTGCCAGGTTGTGAATTCTTCCAAATTCTTTCCAACGGTGATTGGAACAGCATCCTGCATCCTGGCAAACACGAGGTGCCAAACCGCGTATGGCGTGCTTCGTTTTTGCTGGCAACAATAGTGTCGTTGATGAGTTGCGTGTCAGGTTCTTTATTGACACTTAGGTTGAATGGCTGTTTGTCCCTCTCCGACTCTGTCATCAGGTACTTTGTGTATTCATACTTTTCTCTCCTTGACATTTTTGTTCTATTTGGGTTCTTGTTTTCTTGCTGCTCCCTACCCTGTTTTGTAGTGTGGGTTTTGTTGTCCATGCTTTTTGTGCCGCTTTTGAAACCATGCATCCTGCATTGTGCCAGGGAGGGATGGATGCATCAGCCCAACGAGGCTGTGAGTGAAAGCTTGATGCTGGTCGTAGGATTCTGACGCTTGGAACAGACAACTCACATAATTAAGATTAGTTAGGACTCTTGTGGGCAAGCCCATGGTTGATGGACAGCTACAAGATCTCTGGGTCGTTGCCGAACCAGCAACCTGTACTGCTTGGAAAGTTTGCAGTTGCAAAGATTCGGGCCAGTTACATACATATCTATATATAAGATTTATATTTGATGCATATTATAGTATAGGCAGGGGCCTCGAGCATGGAATACTATGGGTTGCTATCCCATCAGTCTCGAGGTGGTGGTGTTCGTAGCTACCCTTCTTGGCGAATCGACGCAGCCTGGGCACCCAAAGAGAAAGAGGGATACCAGCGGACTTTGGCAGATTTCTCTTTGCTCTTCTCTCCTAGACTCTTTTCCCTGTCTGAAATGTAACATTTAATGAATCTACTGTACCGAAGGTGGACAACTTCCACGCAGCTTTAGAGTTTCGCAGAGAATCGTTGAGATATCCAGATATTCTCAGAGAATCGTTTCTCATATTCTTCGATTTCAAAAAGCATTTCAGAGTGTCTGAAGCCCAGACGACACAAGGAGTCAGAAGCGCAGAGCAGGAGACAGCAGCAACGTTTCGAGGCAATGCATTGCATCGCAAGCATTTGCAAGCACAGATGATCACACATGCTTCTTGACTCTTCTTGCAATCTTTGGTGCTTTTTCTGCAGTTTGTATGGCATATCGATGCATATATGTCCTTTGATGTTGTCTAGAACCGGATTTTGTCTCCTCAATCTCTGCCTCTTTGTTGGTTGCTGTGCATTATCTGGTATCCGGAAGCAAATGTCCTACCTGAAACGATGGACAGAATCTTCCCCTGAGCCAATTTTGCAGTGTCAGATCAAATTCAAAAGGTTAATGAACTTAAATGGTGACAGAATGAATCAGAATGAGAATGAGAGGCCGCTCCGGTCTCATCTGTGAGTGCCTGAATTCTCCTCGATTCGTGGTGTGGCAGGTCCTTTTGAACACCAAGACCTTCCGAGTTCAATGGCAACTCTGCCAGGACCTCAAGGGCCTCAAGGGCACTCCGCTCTCTGCCGACTGAACAATCCCTAAATCAATGCCTAAATTCTACAACGACGTACTACGAATTCTGCACCAATCTGCACTGAAACCTTTGAAGCTTGTTAAATTACTTCAAATTACTTCACATAAGCAAGAAAAACATAGAAGAAACCTGCAAAAAGACATGAGTCTTACCTTGGCTCTTCGAAACAGTCAGTGTCACTCTAAAGGCTTCAAAAAATGCAACGGCACAGTCCGGCTCAGAGCTGACCTGAGCGGCTCAGGTGCACCTGGTGAAGAGAGCAGCGATGAGGAGCTGTGCAATTTGTCACAGTCTTACCTGAGAAAAACTCAAACTGTGGGAAAGATGTGACAACAGATGTGACAACAGATGTGACAACAGATGTGACAACATGTGGTACCCATGTAACTACATGCAACAACATGTAACTAGGTCCACAGTCTTTATTGGTCCTTGGATTATTTCAGCATTTGTAATGTTTCAGATGTTGTTCCTAAAACGCGATTTTCACTGTGATTTACATTGAGGCGTGAAGTCCAACTACATGCATACAAATACATTCCATGTGACTATATGTACTGTATATAACTACATCAAATCAAATCAAACCAATCAAAATGAAGAATGGACCTTTACTGGAAGTATCTTAGGTCATAAACATGTTGAAGTATGTTGAGACTATCTTAGAATCTTGAGAAGCAACGAAGGAAGGCACGTTTATTTGTTGAATTATGTCAATCATGTCGTATCTGTAGATTTTTTTACTGTCGTATCATGTGAGGAGCTTGACCCGGAGCTCTATGGACCACCAGGTGTCTTAGGTGTTTAACTCCGAGATGTCCAGCATAGGCATCGCTGCTGCATCCTGCTTCTACATGGCCGGTTTACGCGTTGTTTACGATGGAAAAAGCGCGTTGTAGTTTCGAAAAAAATCAAAGCGTTTTCGAACGATTATGATAATTTCTGGTAGGTATTTGCCTGGACATTTTGGACCTTCCAATCTCCGTTTTACCGATTTCTCTTGCGTGCTCATAATAGGATCTGAACAATCTGTCCTCGCAATCTGCAATCTGCAACATTGTCTGTTTTACTCAAAAGATCTTGGACTCCTCCGTGTCGGACACCTTTGCAGACCAGTCCTTGCTGCAGTCTTGCAACAGCCGACTTCCAGCCTGAACAGACATGGTTCCACATCATTCAACATGTCAGGGCCGGCAAATCTGCGCTCTGAAGATTCTGAAGTATGGGACGCGCAACAATCTGACTTGACTAGTCTGCAAGCGAGTCCCGTTACAAGATGTTACAAGGCTGACCCATGCTGATCACTACCTTCCCGCATTGTTTTTCAAAAAGTATGACGTAGTTGACAGCGCTGGAGAACTTTTTTCTGCTCCAACAGGCAGCTAGTTCTACAAAGCATGTTTGATCATGTTTGCCAAGTTGCCCAGATCTTCCATTTGCGACTATTGCGACAGCCTTCTGTTGCTGTTCCTAAAAACAGGAAGTGACCCACTGAAATCACCACCAAACCATCTGACAGCAACAGAAAGCCGTGCGAGGTAGTTGAATTTATCTGAGACTGCAGGGAACGTTTGTCATCCACTATATTGAAGAAACGGGCTATTGAAGACGGAATATATAGAAAGGAAACTGGAACACGATTGCATTAGTATAGGTCATATACTGTATGTAGTGCAGTGAATGCTTGGCTGTAGCCTGATCTCAGACACCTAATTAGATTTGTGGAGGCCGTTCCCCGAGTCCCACCAGGAAAATTGGGGGCTCAGTGCCCAATCAGATTCTGCTCGCAAAAAGGAATCAGGGGTAGTCAGAGTACAGTTGTCAATCACCAGCATGTGCCAGCGGGCCTGACCTCGGAAACATATCATTGCATTCGGTCCATTCAAGTATCTGGGTAGGTGCTATTTGAAGTCGATGTCACACTTGCCGCCAAAATTGCCTTTGGCTTCTACAGCCAAACCCTCACAACACTCTATGTTACCTCACAAATCGCAAAACCAGCAGGTGAAACCACACGCCAAGGTATCTTTATCACGCGCTCGTCTTCTTTCGTGCAAAGGATTACATACCCACGTGGTGAGAGTTCCAACTCCTGAGTGATCACTGTAGCAGTGTAGCATAGTCAAGGTATATAAAGGTCAAGGCATCCTCATTCCATTCATTCCGCAGAGTGTGTTTTCGCCGGATGTTGCGATTCGCTTCACCTGGCTACATTGCCGCCGGGGGCTTCTTCGTGACCCTCCTGAGAGTGCAACTGGACCTGACCCAGATAATTCTGAGAAAATGGGAAGTCCCAAAAGGATTGTGTTTTTGGGCTGTCTGAGAAGTTTACTGCTGAATGTTATTTGCAAAATGTTGTATTGACACCAAGTGGCTTTGAGATATCACAAGTTCAGGACAAATCATAATCAAGTGGTATGTAATACACTGTACCAGTTTACAATAAAACGTACCAGTTCAAGCAGCCACACATCTAAAGACAGGCCAGCATTCTAGCCAAGTTTTTGTGTTTGCTGTTGCAAATGCTCCTAAGTTTCCAGAATAGATGCAGGAAATCAGAAGTGGCCACAGCCATTTTTGGAATTTGATTTGTGTGATTGTAGTTGAACTTCTTGAGAGCTCCTTCACGAGAGACAAAAGCATCACAGCAGTTTGCCCTATGTCAATGTTTCTTCCATCGTGTTGTCCGTCTTTTTTGTTTTTGTCTTATTCGAATAAAGAGCAAAGGCAAGGCAGAAAAAACTTTGAAAGTCATTGCCAGGTCGGGTTTGTTTTGAAATGCCTGATCCTAAGGATCGGCAAGAGATTTCGGAGACAGGGCAAAGACTTCCCATGGTTTTTGCACTCCGGCCGCAGTCTTGAGCAATGGTTTTCAATGTGTTCTGTGCCGCCACCTTTGCCACCTTCGCCAGCTGGTCACATTGGTTTCAAGTTGAGTTTCAAGCCTTCTTCAAACCTTCTTGACCTTCTTATCTCTGCAGAAACCTCTTCGTGCCGTCAATTCAGGATCTCTTTCAGACAGATGCCATTCCAGGTCACACCTTAAGCTTGTTGTGTAGGCTGCTCGCATTTTCAGCGACACTTTTTTGTCCTCACCTTCTTGCATGGTTTTTGCCGTCTTGCCAAGGTACTACGTTCTATGGGCGTCCTGGTTGCTAGTGAAGAAAAGAATGAAAGCACACATGATATTTCACTCCTATGTATTGACAGGTCATTTTTCTGAAATCCTAACTTCACAACACTGAGGATCGCATTGCGATTTTTGATTGTTGGTAACCATTTTCAGTCAAACAGGCAATTGCCACAGTGGACGCTACTATTTTAAAATGCCAGCTTGCTCCAAGCATATTTCCGCACTTCTTGAAATTTTAGGACTTGCCGGCATTGGATCTGCCAAGGTCTACGTGCTGCTTTTCTGGGCAGTGGTGTCATGCACTGTCTCTGCAGTCCTGGACGTGATGCTGCCTTCAGGTCTGACGGTGTCTGGGAGAGTCTGCATTTTGTTTTGGGATGTCTTGGGTGAAGGAAGACACTGCGTTGGCAAGCATCCAAAGCGTGATCTGAATCAATGCCGGCGCATGGACCAAGATTGTGAAGACACGAGGCTTTACGCAGAACCCCAACAACTTGTCTTATTTGGGATATACATTTTTTTCTGATGCTGATACCAGTTTCTCTGGAAGTGAAGGTCAGAGACATTTCCAGTGAAAAGCAGAGATTTGACGGTGGTTGGACAGTGTGGCCATTGACAGGTTGGCTTCAACCGGACAATGTGGCCGAATTTGTTCGAAGGAACATGGCCTTGGATAATGACACAAATAGCACAGAGGAGTGGCAGAAGGCATTGCCGGGGGCAGCGTCCACCTGGTTGCGGCAATCTGGAGTTGGGGTGGGAAACTGAGGGTCCTGTGTCTTGTTTTGGTGCTGTTGCTTCTCTGCACGTATGAAACTGACAAATGAAAGGGGCAAAAGAAACCTGAACAGGACTGGCACTGCCACATCGGACTGCTGCTTCTGAAAGCTTTCTGTAAAGGTTTCATGTGTATAATGCGGACCCTTTGCATTCTCAAAAGTTCACTAAGTGAAGTTGAACACATTCTGAAGTCCAGACGTGCGAAGTTCTAATTTTGATGCCAGCATAGGAAACTTGTCGGTGGGGTGCACTTGCCATCAAGAATATCGGACAGGTTGCCTACAGGATTATCCCTTTTGTGGATGTGAACATTTATGGTCTAGTATTTCTGAATCAGAGAAATTTGGCCATGGCTAGTAGGAGTAGTAATTGGAGAAGCATGCGCCTAAGGGTCCAGACCGACACCCAGGCACACATGACACACACATGTCTATACCACAGTATAGTATATAAATATATATAAATAAAGAAAATGCAAGTATATATATATAAATATGTATACAGCGTATGTAGGTTCGATGCATATGTAACATTATATGCGTATATAATTCATAGATTTCAATCTATATACATACGTGTATAGAAAACAAGATATACACATACACATATCTATACTATCTATATATATATGTATACATGTTACATGTATACATGTATACATGTATACATGCATATACGTGTACATGTATAATGCATATATATGTATATGTTTATGTATATATATACACGTAAATATGTATATATATATGTATATATGTATATATGTATATATGTATATATGTATATATGTATATATGTATATATGTATATATGTATATATGTATATATGTATATATGTATATATGTATATATGTATATATGTATATATGTATATATGCATACATGTATATATGTATATATGTATATATGTATATATGTATATATGTATATATGTATATATGTATATATGTATATATGTATATATGTACACATGCATATATGTATATATGTATATATGTATGTATGTAATGTAATGTATTGTATTGTAATGTAATGTAATGTAATGTAGTAATGGAATGGAATGTAATGTAATGTTTTATGTAATGTTTTATGCAATGTTTTATGGAATGTTTTATGCATTTTTTTTGGTTTTTATGTAATGTAATGTAGTGTAATGTAATGTTATGTTATGTGATGTAATGTTATGTAATGTTTTGTTCTCTTATGTTATGTTATGAATGAATGCATGCATGTCATGTATGTACTGTATGTAGTGTATGTAATGTATGAAATGTTGTATGAAATGTTGTATGAAATGTAACGTAAATTAAGGTAAAGTAAGTTAAGGTAAGGCAAGGCAAGGGAAGGTAAGGTAAGGTATGGTAATGTAATATATGCATGAGTGTATGTGTGTATGTGTGACTATGTGTGTCTATGTGTGTCTATGTGTATGTGTGTGTGTATGTCTGTATTTCTAATTTGTCAATGTATGAATGTATGAACATGGGACCGTATGAATGTATGCATGCATGCAACTATGCATCTTTGCATCTATGCATCTATGTACGTACGTGCGTATGTATGTAGGTATGGAGGTATGTAGGTATGTAGGTATGTATGTAGACAGGTGTGTAGGTAGGTGTGTAGGTAGGTATGTAGTGTAGTGTTATGTAATGTTATGCAGTGTAAGGTAATGTCATAATGCAATGTTTTCATGCAATGTTTTGTAATGTTCTGTAATTTTATGTACGTAATGTTATGTAATGTATTGTAATCTTCTGTAATCTTATGTAATGTAATGTAATGTTATGTAATCTTATGTAATGTAATGTAATGTTATGTAATGTTATGTTATGTTATGTGATGTAATGTATTGTCATGTAATGTTGTGTGATGTATGTGTGTATGTGTGTATGTGTATATGTGTATGTACGTACCTACATGCACACACACGTATATATATATATATTCATGTATATGTTTACCTGTTTAAGATGTGATAAAATCATAGATGCAGATGTGGAGATGCAGGTTGTCTCCTTCGCAACGATAAATTTTCTATGCTTCGTCCTCCGCAGTCCTTCCTCTTTGCTGTTGCCTTTGCCAGGAAGATAGCCTGGAAGATTACCCGTATTTACGGACAGTTTCTATGTCTTGCCCATTTTTTACAGTTGTGATGCACTCAGATGCCAGTTGAGTTTGTCTTTGAAAAATCATCAGCTTTTGCAGGGCCCCTGGTTACAGGGATAGGCGGGGGTGGTTGATGTTGATGTTGATGTTGACGTTGACGTTGACGTTGACGTTGGTGTTGACGTTGGTGTTGATGTTGTTGTTGTTGTTGTTGCTGTTGCTGTTGCTGTTGCTGTTGTTGTTGTTGTTGTTGTTGTTGTTGTTGTTGTTGTTGTTGTTGTTAATGTTGTCAATGTTGTCAATGTTGTTAATGTTGTTAATGTTGTTAATGTTGTTAATGTTGTTAATGTTAATGTTGTTAATGTTGTTAATGTTGTTAATGTTGTTAATGTTGTTAATGTTGTTAATGTTGTTGTTGTTGTTGTTGTTGTTGTTGTTGTTGTTGTTGTTGTTGTTGTTGTTGTTGTTTGGAGGGGGGGTGTTTCTGCTATGCCAGTTTTTTTTCCAACTAGAATTATCTACTAAAATGGCCTGCAGGAGCCTAGCACTGTGCAAGTAGAATTTTGAGCGGTGCTGAAGTGAATTCACAACAAGATCAGAGACTGCCCATGCTATCCCCTTTGGTCACATCATTTGGCAAAGTTCTGAAACGGTGCAACTTGAAAGCGACATTTTTGCTATTTCCAAGGCGACCTACATCGTGTGCTTGTACCACACAGTACTGTGGGAAACCCTAGCTGGGGCCTAGCTCTAGATGGGAAGCTTTTGATCCTGATTTCACACGCTTCAACTACTTTGGATTTTCCAAACTTTGTTGATGGCCCCTGATTCTGTTTGCCAAACCTTGATTTGACGTGATTATTCTACATCATGCAGATCATGATAGCTCCCTATCTCTCATGCAGTTTTGCAATTTACTCGGCATTTGCATTGGCCGCAGCAGCAGGGCCATGGGGGACACACGCATTTTGCTCAAAAATGCTGGAAATGCCCCTCTTCAGCTCACAGGAGGGTCAGGTGCAACGAGTGAAATTTGCATCAGACCTTCCATGGCATGCCACTGTTCCTCCAAGTGATCCAACAATACCGTAACCGAAGCAACCGAATTCCTTTCGGTGGATGGAAACGCAGAAATTTTCCGAGGATCTCAGATAAGAAGAAACTGCAAAAGGCAGACCAAGAGCAAGTGGAGTGGCTGGACGCAAGGGGCCAAGATGCGAGACGTGCCTTGGCCACCAGCCGCAGCAGGCACCTCTGGCCTACCCTCAGGTGCTGATAGCCTACGCAGACATACATTGGTTGGAGGCTCTCAAGAATACAAAGGCATCGGAGCTTAACAATGCAGCCGGGGTGTGCCTTCCAACCGCAGTGGAAAACGAAGCTGGGCATTGATCACTTCATGCGCTTGACTGCCTGCGATGAGACTGGGCAAAGAGCGTGCAGCTTGCCACCAGGATCCAGCAGGTACTGTAGCTGGACCACCTAGCCCCTCCTGAGCCCGATGACACCGCGTTCTCGAGACGACCATGGTGTTATCGGGATCACCAAGAATTCATACAAGCGTGAAAGCAAGATCGGAGTGCTCATGGAAGAGTAGATTCAGAGGGTTGGAATCCATGTCTCGAGGTTCGTTTGCGGAGCACAAAGCTTTCAACCTGTGCGTGGCCATTGAGGTTGGCCAAGGTTCTTTTCATTTAGCTGGGAAGTGGCTTTCCTCAGCAGAAGATTGTGCACGATCACCAGAACAAGCAGGTCTTAGGCAATGTCATGTGCTTCAAATGTTTCGTGCACAAGATGTGCCTGAAACCAGACATGTTTCCAAAACTTTGACTTAGTCGACTTGTTTCTGAGATGACATAGCAACGCTGCCAGAGCGCACAGGAGACTCTTTTTTTTTGTTGCTGAGCCGTGAAATCTGATTGTGGGGAGTAGCTCATAGCTGCTGACTTGCCGAGGCATATGCGGCAGCTCTCCTGGTGGAAGAGGCTTCAGTATGAACAGCCGTCTGACTTATCTGTGCCCAGACGTACCAAAGCTAGCTCAGATGTGTGCTCAGAAGTATGGTTGTTCTTGTCATAGCTACTTTTTTGTTGAAGTTGTTGGGGTTGCTCCTAAGTCCTAGGTTTGCATTTGCATTCCAAACTTTGGTGCATCTTTGAGCGTCCTGGTTCAGGGGAAGACCTCATGAGGAGCACACCTTCGAATGTCACGACAGGACCTTGCGTATTCTGATTCTTCCGCTGCTAATCCTGCAAGTGGGTCAAAGGGTTTCAGAAGATGAACAGGTTTCCTGCATTGCTTTTTGGGGATGCATTGCTTGACTTACCACACGGTTGTAAATGGCGCATTTTCAAGCACACCAAAGACAGATAAACACAGTTAATTGTGGAATCAGTGGAATCCCTTTGTTCAGAAATGATTTTACATGTGTACTTTGGAAACTTGCCTTCGTTCTCAAAAACCTGGCCGAGTCCAAATCGCTGCAGTTTGTTGAGGCTCTTTTACGGAGTGATGTCATGTCAGGGCGTGGTTCGTATGTGTCTTGGCTGTGTTCATTCTAATGCGAGACAAAGGCGAGTCATTCCAGACATTGCAAAACCAGGACTTGCTTTAAATTGATCAAATCCTGTATTCTGTTTGCCAACAGGCTGTTAACATTTGTTAGGTTTCAGGAAATCAAAGTGCAATTTTCAATCGCGAACCTGTCCATTCCCTTGCCACTCCAATGCTCAGGTGGGGTATCAGCGTGAACAACTCTGCGGACTCTCATCATTTCAAATCATTTAGCCTGAGAAAACAGTTTTTGCAAGACAGCCACCTGGCCTTGATGTGTTCAGCTTGGTCTGCTTTGGTTCATTGTACACCTTGCCTTGGTGCAGTGGGAACGAGACCCCCAAAAGAACAACCATAGCACAGAAAGGAAACAGGTCATCAGGTCATCATTTCCTCTTCAGGCTTTGGCGTGCTGGAAGTTTCTGATGTGCAGAAGAATGGCGGGATATGTTTGTTTTTTTCTTGCAATCGAGGTTATGACGCTTCCTTCTGGTTGGGTGATTTGTGACTTGGCTTACACTGGTTCGCATAGCTGCACAATGATGCACTTGATACGCTCATGTTGTTTGAGACCTCTCGATCCTTCATTACACTTAACGCTAGTTTAATTCTGGACAATGCAACTACATCTGCGCACAGATTGCAGTACGGTGGTTAGCAATTTAGCTCCTGGCATGAGCACCAGATAACATTTGCCTGAGAGGAAATCAGTTTCGGAAGTCCTTCCAGGTACGAATCCTATGCACTCTTTACGTTTGGGTTGATCGTGCTGGAATACTTGAGTCAGCGGCTCCGCAGAGGCTTCTTGTCAAATTGGAACAAAATGGGTCTTAAGACACTGCATTTCTCCAATTTGTCGTCAAATAGGGCCATCTTGGACAGGAACAAACACGCAATCATGTCTTTGCTGCTGCGGTTTGGAGGGGTGCGGCTTGGGCTTGAAACTAACACACAAACAAACCGCTGCCTTCCAGATGGGGCGAAGGAATTTCAGACACATTTCATCGGAGAAAGACACAGGTTGAGCATGGTTGCGCTCAGTTGCGGAGCTTCCAACTTTCTGATATCAAGTTTCTTTCGGTTGTGGTACTCCAATATATGATGTTGTTTGTAAGCAGAGCAACAATTGCATGCCTTGGGCGCGTTTGCCACAATTCGACGGAGCCATTAGTCAAATTAAAGAGATAACATGTCAGGAACAAACCAGGTCCCTTCTGCTCTTGTTTTCTTCAAACCTCGCAGCTTCTTGGCTTTGGACTCAAGGAATGCTGAACGCCCATGATATGATCAAGACCAACACGATCCCGAAACCCGATTCCTTCACTGAAATGTCCGATTCTTTCAGAGTCTTGCTCGGTCAGACCAAAGGCAAGGAGGGTGCCCTTGCGCTAGTGAATTGAGGGATGAGATTTTGATGCATTTTCTGATCCCGTGGAGAGAATCCGAAAAGATTATCAACATGAAATGGCCTGAGGGAGCAGGGAGTATTGTTTTCAATTCCAACTAAGTAACAAGACAATTAATGTGGCTTTGCCACCATTGTGTGCGTTGAGCTTGACTCTTGACGCAGGTCTTACCATTTTGGGCATCAAACTATTTTGCGCCACCTGCTCCTTGGTTGCAACTGTCCAAACCTCAACTTGCAACTGAACTGGAGCTCGCAAATATGCTTGGATTGGGTGTGGTAGGGGTAGGCGAGCTACCACACAGAATTGTTTGATTTTCCTGCAAGGGTCTGGAAGAGTCAAAGTAGCATCAGCAAGATGCGTTGAGTTGAAACAGTTTCAAGATGTTTCAAGCCAAACTTTTGGGGTTACTTTTTAAAGCCCAAAATGGAGTCGGCTTCTAGCTTTCATTTCCCTTCATTGCCCTGCTGGCCGTTGCAGGATAAATCAAAAGTGTGGAGCCTTTGGATATCTTTGGATTTGCAACCTGCATATTTTTGCCCTTTCTCCGCTCCGACTTTCTCCCTTGCTGCTAAATCTTTGCACCAGACCAGCCATGAGAGTTTCAGTTCATCCCAGTTTTTGCCAATGAAGAAGCTACCCCCTGTCCTAGTGGATACTCGGGACTTTGCAATACTTCCATTTTCAGATGCGTCCAGTTCAGGTGCTGGGCAAGCCATCTACGGTGTGAGCTTGAACTGCGTTCCTTGGCACAGGGCAAATTTGACAAAAGTCCATTGCTCTTTGTGGAGAACAAGGTATTTCTTGGAGTCAGATGCGTAGCTGTTGTTTGGTGTGTGCAGGCAGAAGGCTTGATCTGTTGAGTCTCCTGTTGTGACAGGTGCTCGCCGTGTCGTTTTTCAAACGGACCTGGACTTTAGCCAAGGCAGCATACTACCACTTCAAAGAGAGCATTTTTGGCACCGGCTGCCACACACAGCAACCAGGTTTCTTGGTGTCATTCCGCAGCTGTCAGCGGGGGAGGACGCGGCTACAGTGACGTCCCTTCGACGCTTGTTGCAAACTCAGGTATGCTACAAACAGCACCTTGGCAGAATGCAGCAACATTGCAAGGCTCGAAGCAATCCAAGTGTATCACAGCAAATCAGAGCCACAAGTTGCAACAGATCTGCAGATTTGGTGACTAATCAATTGTTGACACTGGAACAACCATCCTCGACAGTGAGTGACTGCTTTTGCGGTTGCGATCTTTTGACCCATGTCATTTATCAAACTGGATGGAGCTCGCCTGCTCTTGGACTTGACGTCATGACATGCGCTATGTCGACATTGTAATTTGTGTTGTGATTGTCCTTGAATTGTCCTTTCTTGTTTGTTGTCTGCTCTCATAGCATCCAGAGTATTGTGCGTATCTTCCGCCTCTTTGACTATGAGCCTTCTGCTCGTGTTGACCTCGATGATGCTTAGGAGAAGGTCAGACATATGGTGCACTATCTCTTCTATGGTGCAGGCTGAGTCTAAGCACTTTGCAGCATGTATTGCTGGAAAGAGAGCCAGAGTGTTGGCAGTGTTGACCAAGCCATCTTCAGTCTTCGCTTTGTTTTTCAAAAAATCACCTCCGTGATGGCAAAGTGTCCATCAGTTCAATCCGGGCGTAGTGTCATACCATCATACCCTTCACAGCTTCACACTGTGGTGGCAAAGTGATTAACAGTTAATCCTTCTCTACCCGGGCTGGAAGGCTTCATCGCATCATTCGCTGCAATCGGAAACCTCGTTGAAGTGGAGAGGGGCCGCTGACCTCACATTTACTTGTCAAAGTAGCAAGTTGGAGTACTATTAGTCCAGTAGCCTTGCTAGTTTGGCAATCACAACCAGCTTCTTCAACTTGCTTCATCAGTTCCATTTCAGATTTTTGGTGTACCTTCCGGACTTGACTTCGGCGATATCTCAGGATTTCGCGCGCATTTGCATGAATTTCGGCCGATATGGAAATTCCTTGGTACAAAGACTCTTGGCAGCCGGGAGTAGACAGGATAGGGAATGGAAGCATGGATATTTTTGGAGTCCGAACGTATGATATGGTTCTGTGAGTAAATGACAGGAAGCAAGCCACAAGCAGGGTTTAAATTCTCACAAAAGTCAGGACTGCCTTAACTTGTCTGGAGATAAAAGCTCTACTAAGCCCAGCTGAGCTCTATTGTGCTGGATCCTGGATAGGGAATCATTTTATGTGATTAGTGACAGTGCTCCGCTTAGGCTTAGATGCTCAGGGCCACCGTCGCTTCGTCGCTCCCACCGTTGCTTCAGGATTATTGTGACCATCGCTTTTCTGCAATCAATGGCCTTAGCTGCCTGTCCGCCCTTCTGCTGGTGGTCCTACACCCGGGCAAACCTTCTTTATGCTTCTCTTTTATGCAAACTTGGCAGCATAACGACCGTTTCAAAACCAGGAGCTGGAAGACCATCGCAGACCAAGGCTGTCTTGAGTGACTTTATTTCCCAGATGCTTCCTTTTTCTAAAACGTAGCATTCTTGCACATTTTGCTAATTGTTGGAGGAAAGTCGTGCAAAATCCCTTGCAATCGATAGATCCCTTTGCATTGCATGTGCCTTCCAATCCTCCCATGCTCTGACGAGTTTCCCGGATCCTCCTGACTCTCCATGTTGAGGCATAGAGTGCTTCCTCATCAGTATCTTGCACTTGCATCTTGGACGTCAAAATATGTCAAAAGTCGAAAGCACAAAACCAGAGCTGTGGACAATTGCCAAAACATGGCCAAACGTGCCAAAGTCGTTGTTGTTTGCTCTTCATAGTCCAAGTGGATAGTCCAAGCGATGGCTGCTATTCTTCAGCCAGATCCATGGTCTCTTGATCTTGAGGCTCCCTTTCACAGAGTTTCAACAGATGAAACCCCTCGAGAGTGCTTTCAAATTAAGGATACTGTTTTGGTGGTCTTATTAACAGCAAATTAGTATCAATTCATATGAATCAATTACCGAAATAGAAAAAACTGATCAATAGCTCTGAGCCAAAGTTTCTACATCGAGCTGCAAACCTCACAGATGTGCTCCTTGGGCAATGCAGTTCAGTGCACTGGGTACATGAGCTGCCAGTGATTTGCCATGCAGAGACCACAGTGGTACCACAGTGTCACTAAAGAACTGTGGGAGCAATGCTACATATATATATATATATACATATATTTGCTTTCTTGACACAACTTGATATTGCTTCTTGCTATTTCTTCCCAATTCAATTTTTTCCTCAAAGTTGGAAAACGGTAAAATAAGTTCAACGGGTTCAACGGTTCAAAAGCGTAAAGTTCCATCGCCTTCTCAGTGGCACCACAGGTGGGCCTGGTCTGCAGATGAATCCTGGTTCTCCGTGTACACGCCCTTGAATGATGAGAGAGCTTTGAACGAGGGTTGATCAATGGTTGATCAACGGTCATCGACGGTTGATGGTTGATTAAGGCGTAATCAGTTTTTTTTTTCCGAAAAAATCCATGATCCGCGTTTCCCAAACTCCCTGCACGGTTGATCGCCGGATGGAGCACCGTTTTTGTAGACGCCCACAATGAACCTGTTGCGGCTTGAAACCTTTTGAAACCTATTTCGTGTGGATTTCTGTCAAAGACTAAGGAGAAGCTTCACAACACTGTTGAACTTGTTTTGCATATGTCAAAGTGTTGCTTTCACTTTGTCCGCACCGAGATCATTTCTGGGTGAATTGCATTTTCAGCGGCCTTCCTAAGAAAGAGCCTCTTCCTACTCAAACCCAAGGTTTGAGGATTGTTCTGTTGAAAGCTCGACCTGTCTAGTCAGGCACACTCGAAGCGTGACGCGCTTGTGTCGGTTTTGTCCGAAACCTTTTAAGCTTTGGACACTTGAAACAGATTTCAAGATCTGCATTGTTTGCCAATTTTGGCCATGGTAAGACTATTCAAGGTGTAACCAGCACCTCTAAGTTGAGTTTCACAGAGTCGCTCAAGCACGCTATCACAAGTGTTTGGAAAACATTTTTTTTGTGATCCCTATTTTTAGGCTGCACAGAGAACTTGACTTTGGATGCGCAGACCGGTTCTCGGGGTTTTGGTACACAAGGGCGGCGACTTTCCAAAGGAAATCACTCGTTGGGAGAAATGATCTCTTGATATTTGTTGATGAAGATGTCAATTGATGTCAATGTGACCTTGTTTCCTTTCTGGTGATGTCGGCATTTCGGCTCAGACCCGTTTACTGAACCTTGCTGGGCAGTGCCGGAACCCTCACCGGCTCCTACTGCCACCCCATGTAGCGTAAGTCGCAGCCACCTCTACCCTCAAGCAAGTTCTACCCCATAGATCCCCATAGCAAAACTGTACCAACTTCGCTCGTTCATGATCTGCTTCAAACACATTGACTGCTTTTCAGCTGATGCTGCAATTTGAAGCTCCATTATGTTGGGTAGGTCCTACTCACAGCAGCCTCTTCGTTGGGCCAAAAAAGGCGGCCTTGCAATCAGTTGCCTCCATGCTGCTGCTGCGGCCGCAGATTGCATGTGTCCCTCGCCAGCACATACAGTGCATGCGGTGTTCCACTTGGGGGTGCAGTTTTGGGCAAGAAGCAGGTCCCAGGACAACCATATCAATGCCAAGTGGATCATCTGTATCCCTGTCGCTAAGGTATTGCTAGCCAGAACCTCAGCAACTGATGTTGAAGAGAGCGTTGCATCGAAAAAAACAACACAAGCTTGATATCAACCCACTTTTCCTACCAAGCTTTTTTCCAACCCGCTTCTTTTGTTTTCATTGTTTCACTTTCTAATCTTCTCTCATTGATCTTATGAGTACCACTTGAAGGGTGCTGCCAAGCCACTTGTTTGACACTGTACAAGATGCTGAAAACATTGACTCACACATTTTAACAACATGAGCAATACTTGTCTTTTTGATACAGCATTTGCTCTACTCAGGCCTCTGCTGCCAAGGAGCGAGTTTGTGGCATCTTGGGATTTGATGTGCTCTGATGGGGGAACCTGGTGCCACACAGCATCGAGAGGGGTAGTGCGTGTCTTGTACGATCGTATAATCTATTAAGTTTACACCGGTGTGCAAAGATGCATACAAAAAACAGACACTCTGATTAGTACGACATAGGTTCGAAGAGAAAACTCAGATAGCACTCTGCAAGGAGCTTTACTTTGAAGATGAAGAACCCGGCGTTCAGACTGTTCAGACCCTGGAATCTCCAGATCCTGGACACATTCGGTCGCAACAAAAACAACTTTTGACATTTTGACGCATTCACTTTCAGTTAATTCTTGATTAATTCTTGATTAATTGATATTAATTATTCAACTGAATCAAGCCAAAAATTGCAAGTGAAGCTGTCGCTAAGACATCTTCGGGGAAAGAACTCGCGTGGATAAACTATAGTGAAATATGGTGAAATTGGATTTGCAGCTCAGTTGCTCAGTGATTTTGCCGAATCACTGAGCTGTGATGGAGGCCTCAGTCCTGCTCCAAACTTCGCTGCTCTTGGACCGTTCCTTTTCAGCAAGGGTTGCAGTTTATGCTGTTCGTTTGATATGCCTTTGCCAAGTGCTTAAGTTTTTAGCTCGTGTGCCATAAGAATAGTTGTAGAAGTTGTAAAGGCGAAAGATATCAAGATCCATGACGATCCATGCATTCCTTTTTCTCGGATCTAAGGTACACCGATGAGTTCGTGCGAAGCCCAAACAAGAGTGGTAGTTTGAACACAGCCAAAAAAGGCATAGAGAAATAGGTTTGGATTTGGGACACAGACTACTAGTAAGATAACTCTTGTATATACAGCTGTCTATCTGTCTATCTGTCTATCTCTCCATCTCTCCATTACCATCGTCTATCATCATTTGTCATCAAGTGTCATCATCTATCATGATCAATTGATCTATCTGTCTGTTGGATCTAATCTAATCTAACCTAGCCTAACCTGACCTAATCTAATCTAATCGAATCTATCTGCATACTATCAAATCACATATTTCAAGGGGCGAACTCAACTTCAACGTATCTTCAAAAGCTACAGATCTTGCACCACTTGTTCAGTCAAGGCACCAGTCACTTGCATCTGGAACGATTCTGCGCGAGCCTTGAGGGATGACAGGAAACTCTTTCAAAGCCAGAAAGCTGCCCTTTGCAGTCCATATCGGAAATTCGTGTCCAAAAAAGGTACAACTTGACAAGTAGACATCGGCAAAAAACTTGAAACAATTTTGGTATTGGATGTAGGCCATAAGAGGTGCACAGAACTATCATGGTTTTCCAATCGATTCAATAGATTCTACGGCAGTCCAACCATTCTAACAGCGAAGAGAAGGTGGAAACTCGGAGATTCTCCTGAGCAACCTGAACAACCATGGCGGCTGAACGCAAGGTTTGATCCTAACGATCAGAGCTTTGAGGCAGCTGAGCAGAGGCTGGGTCATTGATTTGGCTGGTAACAGTTGAGCTTCGTTGGCTGACTGGCCAAGTCTAGTGTTGCGCAATTTCTAAACCACATTCCATCACATTCCAACACCATGCCATGGCACTTATCGCAGCAAGTCCTTCACGGAGGGGAAGGGGGCACCTGGCTTTCGGCAAATCTATTTCGTAGGCCTTTCGGAACTTTTTGAAAGCTATTGCTGTTCTGGGTGCCATTTCTCGAAGGAAGTTCCGACTCTCTTTGGCAATCTCGAGCGCAATGTTGACCTTGGCTGTGAGCTGCCTGCTTTGTAGGAGCCAGCGGATCCAGCTAATACCGGATCACCCGTTTCGCTTTATTCGTACCTGGCAGCTTATGGCTGTGGCACAACGCAGAATTAGTACTTTGCGCCAGTACTTTTTCGTTAATTTGCCAAGCATTTGAAACAAGCACTAATTACAGCAATCTGGATGGGGAAGGTGCTGTATACCATACATCAGACTTGGTGGATTCTCACAGCAATCCTGCCGCCATGCTGGCGATGTTGCAACAGGGGTCCAAGATGCCACCACATTTGACCTGACTTGCAGCACAGTGAGTCTGCTTGCAATGGAGGAGATGTGCCTTTGTTGAAGAGCACGAAAAGAGGCGCCAGAGAGAACTTCTTTTTGGATTTACAGCTCCGGCATTGCTTGAAATTTGATGTCATTCGATGCAGTGATGGGTGGTGCTACCAAGTGGACACCTCGGAAATCCTCACAACACGCTGCCACCCAGGCACCAAACAGATTGCTACGGGCTTTGCCCCTGCCTCGTGCGAGGCGACGTGCCAGAGTCGGCTGACATCTCAGGGTCCAGGAAAGTATGAGTTGAAGTCAGTTGAGCCCCGTGCGCTGTACAAAGTGAATCCACTGAAGTCCACTTGAGTTTCCTGTAGTTTCTTGTAGAGTTTCCCAATGTTTCCCAGTCTTGTCACACCGGGTTGACCAATTTTCGATGCGGGACACTGAAAGGCACTGTGCCCGCGAGGGATTCGATGGGTCTGAGGACCTGCACTCCTGGGAGATGAGTGGTAAAGACATCTTCGGGAGGCACTGGTGGTGGCGGAACCTTTCTTGACATTGACCATGAACATCATTGAACATCCATGAACCAAACTGTTCCAGAATGGGGCAATGAGAGGATGAGGGGGTTGGGTCCAATTAGGCCGACATGAGTTGTGAAGGACGACGGAGTAATGGCAATAGTGCAAAAACGGCTTGGACGAACGTGTAGTGCAATCAAATCCACCCAGATGAAGGACTTCAGCTTCACATGGTAGTTTCGGACACTTTGGTCTCAAGTTGTATTTTGGCAAAACATTTGGCAACATTTTCTCCCCATTTTCCTCCCTGTCTGGCTGGTCCAGCTGCATCGTCAGTTGTCCTGGCTGCTTGCCGTTCCCGCGAGATCTCACTGCCCGGCAGTGCGTGGCTCAGACACTGGTTCTAAATTTCTGCCCCTTTTTTCTGCCCGGCATGATTCTGAGATCTTCCGAAGTCTTTCTTAGTCATTTCTGGAGCTTTCCCTTTGTCGTACTCCTTCCGATTGAAATCAGTTTGCTACTGTTTGCTCTTCTCTTTCGCACTTTTTTTTCTCGGAAAAACATGTGAATTCCTTCCATAACTTTCCACCACCTGTCTCTTCAGATCTCTTCGGATTTGCAGTGATTAATTCTGGCACAACAAGGTGGACCTGGCGCTTGGCAGAGATCAACGTGTGGATTCAGCTGGTCGCAACGGCGTATGAGGCGCACTCGACTCATTGGAATCTCATTCGACCGTATTGCATGTGTATTTTGAGTTGCCTAAGAAAATCTAAGAAACAATTGCTGCAATGCTGTAGGGACCAGCAACACTGCCTGGAGGGGTGGGAAGGATTTGTAAAAATAGTCTTGTGAAGCCGTATGACATTTTGTCATCTTGAAAAGCTGGCAGGTACATCGGTGCGTGCTGCTACCTCGAGCTGTACTCAAAGAAGGGGCCTCAGCATCAGTCGCATGAAGGGTGGGGTTTGAGGGTAGACGTGCTTTGCTGCAAGCAAATGCCTTGTAGATTGGATGTTGACTTGTTGTGCTTGATAACTTTAGGCGCATGTGATTTGATCTGTGTGCTCGTCATGGGTATATCGAAATTATGTACGTAGATTCGTGCAGATTGGCCGTTGGACAATGCAAATACTGTAAGACGGGTATTTGTTCCATCAGTACATGGGCTTTGAGAGGACATAAAGGCACCTCCCGGTGACCAAGCCATTTGCCAACCCTTGGAGTACATAAGGCACAGTAAGACACAGTAAGACACAGTAAGACATCAATCTCGCACAGACCAGTCCAAGTTATCTGAAATCTTGCGCATGGCATCGCATGGCACCCGGCTGTCCCCGACTGTCTCCGGCCCCGCGTTAATCCAAGGATTTGCAGTTGACCTTTGCTTGCTTCATGTTGGCGGCCACTTTGAGCGCTGTGCCAGGGAGCCCATTGGACAATGAGGACGTCAAAGGGATTGAATCAACAACCGACTTCAAGCCTTTAAGCAAGGTCAAGGCTGGTTCAGGTTGACCAGGTTAACCTACCAAGAGAGAATTGTTACGAGAATCTTCTGGGTTTCGCTGTGTTTCCCTTGGCTCTTCCTTTCTGTGCTTTCTTTTTCATCCTTTTTCATCCTTTTTCCTGCAAATTGCCCGCGAAGGTGGTGCGTGCACAAAAGAGCGGTTGGCATTATGATTCAGTCACTTGGCATTTGACCCTGCTGGGCATGCTGGAGCCATCTTTGTGCTTGCTTTCCCAGTGACGTCATGTCAGGTACGTCTTCTGTGCTATGGTCACCAAGGCGAAGCGGAAAACGGGTCTGAAGGTTTTGAGAACCCTCTGTGAACGGATCAACAACCACGGGCATTCAATCTACAGTAAATAAAGCGACAAGACAGTATTGGCTTGCAGTGCCCTGGACTCGAATCTGACAAGAGGCGTCTGTTTCAGGGAAGCTTAGACATATACAATGCATGGAGAGCTTATGGTACAGTAATTGCCTTCTGCGTTTGACAACATTGCCATCTACAGGGGCTTGCGACAATCCTGGTGAGGCCCTATATGTTGCTGCTAAGTACGCAGTGATGTCTGGCTTCATCACGGCTTGCTCTTTGAAGCAGATGCCTTGCTGCACTTGGCAGAGTGGAGATTGAGTCCATGCCTTTCTGAGCCTTTCTGAGTCTTTCTGAGAACTTGTCTGCTTTTCCATCAGTTTCCTATCCACAATCCACGATTTGCCACCAAACCCCAGAGCCCAGGATCAGCTTTGAAGGCCACAAAGCTGGATGCCAAATCCGAGTCCAAACTTGTCGAGTCAAACTTGTGCACAGTTTCTGTGGTCAGATTGGTCAGGCTGCCAACCGAAAGGGACGCTGGCAACTTGCCTCTTGGACAACACCTGCACGCAGGCCATGCTCGACAAGGCATCTGGCTGCAGCTTTGGTCAAAGGAGAAACTGAAGAATGTGGATGCCTGCATTAAACTGCCTGTATGAATCAAAGTATGAACATGTATTAAATATTACTAAATAAGATTAAATAAGTATTAAACTGCTCATTTGTGTCCTGAGATACTTTAACTGAGATACTTTGACGAAGCTTTGCTGGCAAATACTGATGACATATCATCATATCATGTGTTTGGCTTGTGCTCCAGCCGCTCCAGGTCAGCGGTTGTGATGCCCCAGGCGCTGACACCTGTGCGTCCTTGAACTATTCTTTTCCAGAGAGACCTGGTACAAAAAGTTGAGGCGTGGCAGTGTGGCGCAGTGGTAAGAGACGAACCTGCAGAAATGCGTGACATGCTCCATTTTGCCGCAGCTGTGCAGTGGTCCACTTCTAAGGACTGGACAAGGCATAAGGGTTTTCATACATGCCGCTTGGCCTGCACATCCATTTGCAAATTCCTGTGCAAACTCTGACGGCACACTTCTGACTCTTCTGACTCTTCTCTGACTTCTGACACTTCTGAGAGCTGAAACTTGCTTCAGCAGCTCCCTGAGAGAGGAGATCTTGGAAATTTGGGGATGTTGAACAATGCTAAACCTCCTTTAGAGGCTGATCTTAGCTCTCTGAATACTTAAACGGATTCTTAGTCTGATTCTTTTGGTGTCCTGATTTCTTGGCTTGAATCTTTGAATGTACTTGCCTCAAGGCACCCAAAGTGCAGGGGCATTGTCTAGTGGCAGACACATTGCGTGCCTAGCCAAGGATATCCTCGATATCCTCTTCTTCCTGTTTGGCATTGTGCCTAGTCCTCAGAAAACTGTTTCAAAAACGACCATCCATTGATTGCCACTTTATAATACTTTATACAGATTTTTGACAGACTTTGTGGCGCTCCATCCCAGCCTGCACCTTCAGCCTGATCCAGCTTCACTCTTTCCAGCTATATACTTGTTTGATTGATTTGAACTATATAAATATAAAGTCAAATTGCACATTGTACCTGTGTTGCCGTGTTTTAAACGGGGTTTTACTGGAGGCTGCGTTGGGGTCAGTGCCAGGCCCATCTTCATGGCAGCTCTTGCAAAAGAAAGTCGTGGCTATGGCAAGGCACAAAACTTCTAACAGACAAAGCTTGGCTACAAGTTAACATCTTGTAACATCTTGTAACTTGTTTCTGTTGCCGCCTGCCACAAGTTTCTCCAGAATTTGCCGTCTGACATGCAACTAACCCAAAAAATATAAAAAAGATATTGACGTCCTAAGACTATCTAAGACATTCTAAGACTTCCATTTGAGGTGGGACTGCTGCAACACAGATACATTTTAAGGCTGTGATCATTCCTAACTTTGCACTGGATTGCAGAGTTTTTGAAGGCCTCTCCCGAGGATTCGAGTGTCGCAGAATATTCCCAAGCAGAGGTTCCGGTCGGCCAGCTAGGAATTCATCAAGATCACCATGGAGACCAATCATCACACCAAAACCACAGTGGGCAAACTCCCTCATTTTTTTGGTATCATGTTTGCAGAACCTCTATCATCAAGAATAATGAGCTTTGAGCTTTGTCTTCATGCATTTGTTGGAAATCTCTTGGTGGGCGCTGATAATGGCTTCCAGGACATCCATGCCGGGCTTTTTTCCCTGCTATATTCCCATGATGCACCTCATTCGCTTAAATCGGCTGAAGCTGCAGGCTCCAGAGCTGCCCCAAAGCGCTCGCCGAAACGACGCAGGCTAGCAAATGATGTGGAAAAGAGTAGTTGAGCCTGCTGCAGCATGCTCCCTTACCAAGTTTGATGCCAGGTCACAATATAACATAAATAACAATACCCGATAGGTCTTTCATTTTGAAGGGGATGCAGCACGTGGGAACAGTTTGCCTCGTGTTCAGCATTTCGCGGGTAATTCCGGAACATTTGCATTCTTGCAAGGCAAGCTTGGGGTTTTCCCAGTTCAAGATGAACCATTCAGTATCAATTCCGATCAACCCAAAATCTGCTCACCAAACAGCTGGTTTGGGTGCCTTCTGTGCAATCAACAATTGCCATTGAACTGCTGGCAGGTATTAGGAAATGCCTCAAGTATTGAAACATTAAGAAACGTGACCGTCGTGATCCCTCGAGAGTCACTCGGCTTTTACCTGTTCAGGGTCCAGGTCCAACACATGTCGCGTTTTTGGCCCAAAGCGCCGCCGGCAGCGCCATGGCGTCCGTGGTTTTGTTGTGATCTCAGCTTTCTCTCAGCTTTCTCATTTCTGCACCTTTCAGCTGGTTTTCTTGGACGTCTTTGAACGTCTTTGAACACTTTTTGGAAAGAGTTGCAGAAGGATGGAAACCGATGGAAACCAAAGGAAAGCGACTTGACAGACTGCGATGTTTCTTGTGAATCGGATACAGTAAGCAAGTGGAGGTTTGCCAGTCTTTCCACCGGCATTCGGCTGCCATCCTCAGGTCTAACTTATTCCATATTCTCAACGGCGCTGGGCTGGCCATTGCGCCTTGACTCTAAGCTGCAGACAATTTTTGCTTTCCGTGAAGACAAACCTGAGGAAATCAGGGCATTTGATCCGGAAACCGGCTTGCGAAACTCCATTGAATGTTTGTACGAGTGGTGATGAGAAAGAGCTCTTTCTTGACGTGGACGTTACACATTTTCACATATTTTCATTTTTGTCAGAATTTGTCCCAATCTGTCGCAATGAAGGAGCTCTTTCACCATGCATGTCACACTCCCAGGATGGCGAGACCATGTGGTTCCCTGTGCGTTGGAGTCCCAGAGGGGCTGCACCTGAGACCTGAATCGTTGTAAGACTCCGGGCCTCACCATGACTTCCTCAGTACCTCCTCATCACTAATGAACCGACATGACACATGACCAATCTCACCTTCACAGAGCCAAGTGAAAACCACACTTTTACGAAAGCCAGCCGGCAGGCTAGGCTGAAGTTATTATTACGAACGAAAGTGAGCTTAAGGGGTTTGGGGAGAGAGCTGACCAAAAGGCCGGTTTTNTCTGAGGTGTATATAAGTGAATCAAATTGGAGACATGAGGTCATTCAGAGATAGAGGGAGATAAAAATAAAGTGTAAAGAGTGCACATCTTAGGTACTTCAACATAAAAGCCTCTGGGGGTTATAAAAAGTGGCTATCTGAGAGGTATATTAAAAACAAAGGAGACGAGCAAGACGCTTTAGGATACAAGGGAGTCCTTAACCTCTGTACTCCAGTGAGTCTCTATCTCTTTGATGGAGGTGGAGTGGTAAAAAGCTTTCAAGGAGATAAAAATAAAGGAGATGAGTACTAGAGGCTATTTAGAGATAGGCTCTTGGAGTCGTAAAGAAGCCTTGAAGTAAAGTTGGGGACATGAGATTTTATAGAGAAAGAGAAAAGGCACACAAAAGACATATTTTGTTATATTTTCCAGCTGTAATGGTATCGCGTTTAGAATGACGCACCGCTAGCAACACTAGGATTGCATTGCGCAGTAACCCAGGTTTGTTGTCCTTTGTGGCTNCGCGCGTTCACTTCTGCAGGGACTGCAACCGCAGTGGCACCAGGTACCGCTCTGACCTGCTGTGCAAGGCATCAAAACGTATCAAAAATAAAGTTCACTCTTACTTTTGTTTGAAGACAGAATTCGAAGCTTATGCAGTAAGTGCGTAATTGGAACATTTACTGTAGAACCCGTAGCTACCTCCATAGCAGCAGGCAAGAACGTTGGTGCAGCAGCCTGACATTGCAGACTGGAGATATCCCATGCGTGATGTCTCTTTTCTAGGATGTAAGTTTTTTTTTTTCTGGGGGGCATCCTTTTAGGTTCCAGATTCCGAAGGGTGTATCTGGAAATCTGTGCCGGACATGATTCAAAATAAGTACTCAAACGAGCTTATCCCAGCAATGATATTAACCGCTTTCAGTTGCCTGCAAAGGTGCAGGTGGCGAAGCTGGCGAACTGGCTTAATACTGGAGACACCGTGTCTATGCATAGGAAAAATGCATAAAACTATTTTGTAGATGCTGCTAATACCGACTAAAGCTACCTTCGGAACAGCTACTNAGGAAGTAGATCACTGGCTATATTCTGTAGAGCAATTTGGCAGGATACTAGGGCTACCGCGTGAACGCGTTGATAGCAAAGGTTCGTGAAACTGTGCTGTAAGTATTGGTTAGACGNTGTCTCTATCTCTAAATGACCTCATGTCTCCAACTGGACTCACTTACCCTTTGATCTCATATCCTCGAAGGCTTCTTTACGACTTGAAGCCCCTATCTGCAAATGGGCTCTAGCTCTCATCTCCTTGATTTTCAATATACCTAAGATGTCCACTTTTTACGACCCCCGGAGGCAAACTTTGAATGACCTCGCATCTCCGGCTGGACTCACTTGGCTTTAGATCTCATCTCCTTGAAACCCTTTTTAAGACGCCAAGAGGCAGTTTCTCTATCTCTATATGACCTCATGCCCCCAACGGGACTCACTTACCTTTAGATCTCATGTCCTTCAAGGCCCCTTTACGAGTCCAAGAGCCTATCTCTAAATGGCTTCTAGTGCNGCAGTTTCTCTATCTCTATATGACCTCATGTCCCCAACGGGACTCACTTACCTTTAGATCTCATGTCCTTCAAGGCCCCTTTACGAGTCCAAGAGCCTATCTCTAAATGGCTTCTAGTGCTTATGTCCTTTATTTTTATCTCCTTGAAAGCTTTTTTCGACTCCAAGAGGCAGTTTTTCTATTTCTAAATGACCTCATGTCTCCATTTGGACTCACTCTCTAAATGGTCTCTGAGCCCATGTTTCTTGTTTTTTTTTGCTGCCGTCATAGCGTGTTATTCGAAAGAAAAAAGGCATGAAATCGAGACAGCAACAACATTTAGCAACAGGTGAGCGAGCCAATATGAGNATAGCGTGTTATTCGAAAGAAAAAAGGCATGAAATCGAGACAGCAACAACATTTAGCAACAGGTGAGCGAGCCAATATGAGATTTTTCTTTCGAAAAACGGCTATGACGGCACTAAAAAGGGCAAGAAACATGGGTCCCTTTCCATCCGGTTCCACATCCCAGATTCGAACTGGCTTTCGTTACATCCTTCTCAGGTTGCTTTGATTATTTTCTCCAACGAAAGCTGTATCCGTTCCTGATATTTTCATTATTTCATTTTGTTGCTTCATGGTCGCTTTGAAGGAGGCTGTTATTTGTATGCGTAAAATCAATATGACAAAGTGGAAAATTGTTTATGTTTTCAGTCTGTGACAGCCTGTGTGTCTTGCGATCTCCAATGTCATAGAAGTTGGCTCCCCCTTGCATTGCCAAGGTTCTATTTTCATGCCTTCTACTGGCTGAGAGCATCAACATCGGACAGGTTGGCATCACCCTTTTCGTTTGCCTTGTTGACAAACTTGCGCCAGCTGCGTCTGCGAACAAATGTATGGGACTTCCTGTGCACCTGTGCGGATTTGCCAGGAGGAGAATCCTAGTCTCCAAAAGAGACTCGACTGCAGTTGTGACAATAGGGTAATACGTTTTACTGGCGAGGAGCTTGAGATGTAAGTAATGGTACTGCATCTCTTGCCATGAAGTCTCGCAACATCTGGTCGAAGGAAGCCAGGGTTGGTAAATTCCCGATTTCCCCGACACTCTCAGGTTGTTGCGATCTGAAAAGGATCCACAAGAAAGGACTGCCACATTGCGCCACAGTGTGATCATTCCGTGCCACACTGCCGAAGCACAGCCCAAGCACTGCCGAAGCAGCGTCAGGACTCATCCCACGGAAGTGGAGAACTCAGCAGCCTTCCTTGCGCAGAGGGAAGAACCTGCAGAAGGAAATGTGCACTTTACAGAGAGGGAAGGTGAAAAAATCATGAAGAACATGTAAGGCTTACAAAGAATATCAAATAATTGTAAAGACGTGAGTTAAGAATGCTTCAAGACACTTCGAATGAGCAAGTCTGACCCGACACTCTTCGCATCTTTGACATCCCTTGACATAGCTGAACATCTCTTGAGATGAATTTAGCTTTCTATGCCAGAGAGGATGGACATGTAAGAGGAGGCTGCCGTCTCTTTTTGTTAAAACGAAGGATGCCTGGTTGGCGGAGAAATACGTGTTTAAAGCCTCACATGCAAAGTAGCGGTCGCTCCAAGACATTCCAAAACTGCTAGGTCCGACGGCGGAGCCGAGCGCCCAGAGGGATTCACTTGGGGCGGTTTTGGAGCAGGAAAACCATGTCTCACCAGAACGCCTGAAAACAGGAAACAACGCTAATTCCAGCATTTGCCGGTTGTTGTCGATCTTTGTCTGCAGCAAGTCGGAGCAAGACACTTCTATTCTAAACTCTCTTTGATCTCTTTGTCCATTAGCCAACTCCTATCACACAGAATCAAGGCATCCAAAGTTTGCACACCTGAGGTGCTAATGTGGAAGTAGGGGTGGGGAGCGATGGAGAGCTCCTCATTGAAGGTGACACGACGGGTGCAGCGTCCTATGCTGGAAGCATCTGGAAGTCTCACTGGTCGAGTCTGGTAGAGTTTCTGTGATTTGTCCATGCGTCTTCCTTGCAAACATCAACTTGTGGTCGAAATCCTTGCAAAATGCCTTGCGACAGCGTCTTGCAGTGCATTCTCTCCCAGCTTGACACAACCCTGCAGATCAAGCTTCTCCAAGATTCAGAGAGGTAAGGCTAGGGAAGTCTAGGTAAGGAAGGTAGGTGAGGTAGGTGAGGTGCGTTGCACACCATTGCACCATATTGCAGCTTCGACAAACTTTGCTCCGCCATCAGATTCGGAGCTGGATGCAGTCCTGAGCCGCGGCGTAAACGGTGGCTTGGTCCACATTTCGTATGAATCGTATGAATAGAAGGTGAATTGAGATGAATTAAGTATGAATTAAGTATTAATTAAATATGAATGACTCCTGAATGGCACAGTTGTTGTTGTATTTGCTTAAATTTGCGGATACACAAAAGATATGGCGAATACAATGATGACCAGTGATGAAACCGATGAAATCCCGTGCCGGAGGATGTGGCTGGGGTGATTGGTCCTCATGGAGTCAGTGTAGCTCAAGTTGCGGCGAAGGAACTATCAAGCGTCTGGAACTGGGCTGACCGATATCAGATATGTCTTCACAGCTGCCATCAGCCGCCATCAGCCGCCATCAGCCGCCATCAGCCGCATCACTGTATGTGTATGCATACTGGTGTATACAGTATAAATGTCTATATCATGTACTGTAGATATTGACACACTTGAAACCACATTAAATTCTTTAAATTGAGATTTTCTGCCAGCAATTCATTTTGCAACTTCAAAGCTCCAGTACTCCAGTTGAGCATCTTGCTGAGGCTCCCGAGCAGTCGAAAGTAAGGAGGGAGGCGACATGATTTTTGCCGTGAAGAATGCTGAGCTCTACAAGCAGTCCGTCAGTTTGTCGCTTTGGCTCCAAGGGCCCAGATCCGAAAGCCGTAGTTTGATGTTTTGATAAACTGTTCTAGGTGTACAGGCTGTTTATGGCTCTTTGGGCCACAAAACTGTTTGGATCACACTTGCGGGATGCTAACAGAAGAAGCTAATGCCTTGAACCACCCCAAGTCGAAGGTCAAGCGAGTTGTCTACGAACCACTTTTCTTGTGATAGTTAGATCAAACGAAGCATTGCAAGTGTGTATAGAGGAGAGTTCCGACAAACTGAGTGTGGTATGTGTTGCATGTGTTGCACACCTGGGAAATCCTTCAAAACTCTGAGGATGAGCCCAACAAGCTCCTGGTTGAAGGTCCAACAGGCGCCGGCCCCGACTGCGGGTAACCATTTGGGTTACGACTCTCTTTTGGATTCTTTGCATGTGAAGGAGCAATGCAGTAGCCATGCAGTATCCATTCAGTAGCCGCTGGAAGGAAGAATTGGGAACCTAAAGACACTTTGACCTTAAAATATCTTGAAGTAGCCAAACTCTTCAACTAAATCCAGCACAGGTTGTCCTTCAAGGAATCGACGAGCGAATTGACTGAATCAGCTGAGGACGACATGGCTCTGGAGAGCATTGCCATAAGCTCCACGGCAGCGCTTTTGCCATCGAGCAGAGGATGCCAGTAGAAATTAGAAATCAATAGTATCAAAGAAAGAGTTTCAAGTTGTTTCAAGATGGCATAGAGAACCGGGGAGATGCCCGGAGGAGCTCTTGGATTGTACAACATGCATGACATGGGCAAATGCACAAAACAAAGACCAGTTGTAAAGATGATTGTACGGAGTTGTCAGACCTGTGTGGAATTCATGCTTCTATCCTCTGGAAGCTATGCTAGTTCACCTCAAAAGTTGGATCGAGACTTTAAGGCATCTATGGTTTCCCATACCTCAAGTCTTGAAAACAGTTGGTGGAAGTGGCAGTGGTTGTCCAGTTTAATGTGTACAATTGGAGTTCAAGTTGTGAGGAAGACAACCATCTGACAGCGAGCCATTGGAAGTGTTGTCTTTCTGCGAGCCATTGAGGTGGAAGCATCATATATGCAATTTCTGCAGCTCCCTGGCTCACGGAGAGATTTGTGGAGTTTAAATGGGAGCTTCATGCTGTCACAACCCTTTCCAGGTCTACTTTTGCTGGGTCCTGCCTCAAGATTCACAGAAATCACCAGAAACATGTTGCTTGAACTTTTCTATCTTTGAGCTTTGTGACCAACGTTCAAACTTTAAAGTCCGAAAGCATATTGATGCGAGCCTCTGCTCGTATCTATGCGGAGATGCGGGATCCAAAGCCCAGCATATTGGGAAGTCAATACGACCTTCGAGAATTCTTAAGGCTTATGACTTCATGGTTCCCTTGTATATTGCTACAGAGTTGAACGCTTGTGTATCCGTGGCAAGGACCAGAAGCTGTACAAACAGCACCTCTCCAACCTCACGATTGCAAGCTGGTTGGCAGTTTCCACTGAGCCGAGACTGAATTGGAAGTTTTGATGGACAGCCTGGACAGCCTTTCCTCATGAGTTTCCAAAGGCCTTGCAGCTGGGTTGATGGTTAACAATTAGGTTAATGATTCCGTGAACAGTTGACACCATGTCATGCCAGCTGCTGCGAGCTGCTTCGGATTGGTTCGGTGTTTCCTCTGAGCTCTTGAAGCGTAGGAAATTGTCAGGCCTTCTGACCCGGCTCTGTTTTCTTGCCTTGCAGAATTTCACCCAGATTTCTTTGGAAAGCATTGGAAAGCACTGGTGCATCTTTTTTTCTGTCTCTAGGTGCGAGCAACTCAAGTGCTTTGTTTAGTGTTTGATGTGTTTTTAGAGTTGTGAAGTGCCTGACATCATGCTCTGTGTGGATCTTCGGACGATTTCTCATCCCAGGACCGTAGCTGGAGCCAAATTCTTCCTTATCGATCGGAGCTCAGTCGTTTTTTCTCCAAAATGGCCATTGAGACAAAGTCTGGTTGAAGGCTGCGACAAAAGCACTGGCAACTTGCAGCTTATCCTGGGCTTGTCCTGTTCTTATTGTATTGAGATGATCTTTTTCTATCCCAGGCGACGCTCTGTACGGCCTCTGGGATGCAAGGAGCTGTTGGGTCAAGACAAGAGAGCCTGGTTGGACAAGAAATGAGAATAGGATATATGATATGTATATGTATACATATACACATATGATATGTGAAACTATGTATATGACCAGTATGATAGGATGTCGCAGCACTCTGTTTTGTACTCGTTCCAGTGGCTAAACAGATGATCTAAATTGATCCAACATAATGTTGGAATAACAGCTGTCCAAGCCTTGCCCCGACCCTTGCTCGGCTTGGTTGTCGTTCATGAGGCATCTCTCAGAACAGCATCTTCAAAACGCAGCCTGGCCGTGGAAATTGGATCTCCAAGGTATCACCCTTTGGAAACACCTCGTGGAATTTGCACCAGATTCTAACCCTCTGATGATTTTGATAGGATTCAGAATTTCTGGGGCGGCGGCATACGCGGTTTATTGGTTGGGATCATGTATATACCACCTTGGGCAAGTCAGCACTTGGTCTGGCTTCAGCTTGACCACTTGATGTCCACCTGCAAAGCTTCACAGCATTGTTGGAATTTCTCAGCTGCCGGAATATCATCGTTCTAGATGCTCACAGTGCCAGCACACTGTGCAAATTTTCACCACAGGAGTAGTGTATAGACCATGGACCAGACAAGAAACCAAGAGCAATAGGCAATACACACAATTACAGACGCTTCATCTGCCACATGTTAAATTTTGTTTCCCTTGCCAAGGGGAACTTGTTCTAAACGCCTCCCCTGTGTGAAGCAAGAAGATGCAAGGAGCACTTGCAGGAAAAGACTCTCACAAAGGTGATCAGTTCATTAGTCATACCGAGATCAGGATCTGATCATTGGGACATCTTTGTTTCGGCTTTGAATTTCACCTAGGACTGGAGGCAACATGACTGAGTGGTCTCCTGCCGCCTGGGGAGAACAATGGAAGCAGCTAGCCATTGGTGATAGTGGCTTCTCGGTCAGCAATTCAGGCCTGTTCTTGACACAATTTTTGAAGACAAAGGTGAGATCCTGAAGCTAGGACCAAGCAGGACAGCTTGATAAGTCAACTTCTTCCCAACGTTTTACAGCGGATTGGATTATGCTCCTTGTCAGTGTTCTACCAAATATTCCAGCAGAAACAACTCTGAAGACCAGAACACGAGTCTGGAACAGCTCGATACACTGATGAAGCTTTAAGTTGAAAATCGACTGCAGGTAAAAAACAGAAGCACAAATAGGAATTCAGATATTTGATATTTGTAATCTGTGGAAATAGGAGAACCGCTGTCAAATGTTGGGGGAGAGTAGCCTTGAACCTTGCCGGAATTCAATCACATGAAGTACTGAGGTGAAGGAACCGTGTATGGTCTCAGCGGCTTGGCATCGAACCATGGGACCAATTGCCAAAGCAGCCAGATAGGTCCTGCATGCACTTGTCAAATTTGGATTCCTGTGCAGTGCGGCTGTATTCGTTGCGTTTCGCAAAAGTCTGGAGGCCCTTTTGCCCATTGGCCGTTGCCTAACATGGCACCTCCTCGGGAGTTCAAAACATTTTTTTTTACATTTTTTGAGTGAGGTACCGAGGGGAAGTTGTACCAGCAAGCCTTGATCGGGATGTCAACGGAAACCTCCTGGCAGCAAGCCTCTGAGCGTGTCTTCCTGCAAGCCACAACCTGAGAAAACCGCTAGCAGCTAGCAGTCACCCTCTGAAACTGAATGAACTCAGCACTGCTGCGTGTGCTTTCTTCTGCATATGAAATTTTCGAGATCTCCCAGAGCAGTCCAGAAACGGAAGAGAACACCTCCCCATATTGTGAATCTCAGAAAAATTCGCCATTGAAATGACCTGGACAATATGTGTGCCAAGTTTCTCGCCATCCCAGAGTTGGAAGAAAGGAATATTTGGTCGCTGAGGTTGCTGTGTCCGGTGGTAAAGTTTATGGATGCTTGGCTGGCGATTGGTTGAATAGAATTTCATAAAGTTAAGATACGCTAAGTATGGATAAGTACTTTCATTTCGCGTTATGTCGCGTTCGCAAACCACAGTATTGAGCCGTTGACTTGCTTCCCCATCCAATCGGAGCAATTTGTGCTGTTTATAGGCCCCAAATTGCGATGTCAAACCTATGTCAACTCGAAGCCTTTGGTCTGTGTGCGAAGTCACCTTAGCCTAGCGGTTTCCAAATCAAGGACTCAACACGTGGTTGTGAGGTACTACCCCAATGAAGATCCGTTGTTGATTGTTTCGGACGGGCTGCGAGGTCAGTTCTTGTGAAAGAAGCTATTTTGTCTTGTCGAAAGCGTTTTCAGTCCAACCTCAGGAGTTAGCACTGACAACCGGATCTACATGCAATCAGAAGGAGCTTCAAGCTCTAGTGCCTTGGAAAGGTCAATCTCTGTCGATACTTCCCTCCCTCCCGTGACAAAGATCCCAGACTCCTGAGAGGAACCTACAGACCAACCTCAAATGGAGTTGCAACTGGACATTGTGACCCTGTGTAGCCTTGCATTCGGCCTATGAAGCGATTGGTGAGGTAGCTGGTCTCAAGCAGCCTCTGGTTCTACCTGGACTTCAGTTCCTCAAATTGCAAAAGGATTTACACGGGCGAACGCCTGAAATGGAGCCCCGAACGCAACCGGGCCACACCAACACAAATAGATCCCTGATGAATCCTCTATGTGTCTATGGGGCAGGGCTTCAAATTTAAGGTAATACTAGGTGATGATGGGGGAAGCATGGGCTTGCCTCTCATCCAGGCCAACTGCCTCTTTCAAACGATACTGCACCATACCAGACTCAGATTTCGACGCACAATCAGCATTGAATGTTCAATATGACATTCTATGATCAATCGACTTTCGTTGTTCAACTCGCTTCTACTTAACAGCTGTTTGCCAGCAGGTTCTGCTGAGTGGTGGTATGCTCTATGCCTTGTCAGCCGACGAAAAACTCAGTCGACGGCCTGTGGATGGATCCATGAACAGCTGGACAACTGCATCTGATCAAGGAGTCCTGAGTCAGTCCTGAGTCAGTCCTGAATCAGTCCTGAGTCAGTCCTGAGATGCAAGATTTCCTGCTGGATTTGGGGCCCTGCTTGGGACCGATCAATGTGCATCTTCGAGACAATAGTCATGAAACTTACAGAGCTTTCTCGTTTGAGCACCAGAAGACTTGCATATGCGGATGATTCGAATTCGGTAGCCACAATCATCTTCTGGAACTTCAGTTTTTTTTCGTTGGTCAACATCAGTCATCAGCGTAGTGTCCTCTATCGCGGCAACCCGGAGGATTCACGAGCTTTGCAGTTCAACGGGCTGCCTACACGCTGTACTCCCTGACCATCCCCGCCAGTTCTGCAGGCTGGCACTGAGCAAAAGATCCTGGATAAAAGAGAACATCCACGCAATAAATTCTATCGATTCCTTAAACAACGGAGCTTGTGACTTTTCGCCATGTCTTTTTTTTCGGGTTGAGCTTGATAGATGAGACACGGCAGGGTCTTGTCAGTATGCGATCAACAGAACCTGATGAGTAGATCAATGTTCAACAAGTCTAAAACTTTGGTGTGGTGGACATTCTGAGCGCATAAGCACGGCGCACGGCCATGCTGCTAGATGGACATTAATGGATGTCTTTGTTTCTGTCTAGGGAATCTCATACTTACAGGGATAGAATTTTTCTGATTTGACATTTCCGACTAGAATAAGAAAGTAGCTACCTTCTGCCACACTGAGCTGTCCTTCAGGTTGGTGCATAGAGGAGATGCGCTTCTTTGATCCAACAGGTACCTGGAAGCAGCAAAACGCAGTGCAATGTTCAATGTCGTGCGAAATTGGTTTCAAGAACTCAGCAAATCTTCGATTCGGCCAAACTGTGCTGACTTGCTTCGAGGAGTTCTCCTGTGAATTTGTTTTGACTTTGAAAGGCTCTCCATGACGTTTTGGTGGTAGAAAATGGAAAAGAGATGCAGTATTAGTGTCTGTCTGTACCCATATTGGATACATTGGGGACCACAATCTCCTAGTTGATAGATTGTGATGGTTTCAGTTGGGAAGCCAATAGGCAACTGCAGTGCTAGACCAATCTTTCATGCCAGGTGGCCTCCTCTCTCCACTTCGTGGCACTGGAGCACGCAGCTTCAGGCCAATCGGATCCGATCTGTCGCAGTGCATCCTGCTACCCAGGAGGTTAGAGCTGGTGGTGGGTCACCTATCACAGTTTGTTGAAGTGGAATCTAGCAGGATTTCGCTGAAGATTCTGAGCTCTTCGGGGCAGGGATTCGTTGTGCAAATTTGGCTCAGCAGGTTGTGGAGAGGCTCCAAAGCAGAGCAGAAATTGTAGAAAAATGCTTCGAGGCCTCGTTGCCAGGAAGCTCCAAGGGCGAGTGCTGACACCAGCTGCCCTGACTTTCTTTCAAAGGCGCTTTGCCAGTGGTGAAGGTCTGGTTTCAATTCACAGCCTTGCAGTGTACATACATGAGCAAATCAATGGCACTTTTGAGGACATCTTCCATCAACTTTCTAAACGAGTTGATCTGTTGGAGTACCCGAACAAGGGATCTTCTACCCAGGTGACCTTGGAGGATGCACGTGTGATTGTTGAAGATATTGGTGCGCATGCAGATGATTTGCCGAAATTCCTCAAAGATGACAAGCACCGGGACAAATCTGTCGGTTTCCCCACAGAGCCTGAAGGATTTGAAAGCTCGATCGATGGTTCGGATTGCCTTGCCCAGTCCGCTTGCGTGCCCACAGAAGAACTGCTGGAAAATTCGCGAAGACAGCCCGTAGGTATTTGGTACAAACGCCATGTTGACAAGGGCTATCTGGTGTACTCGCGGACAAAGATGTTTCGTTTGACTGCCCAGTACCTGAGACACCATCCAGTTGATAAACAGTTCAACATGTTTTACCAGAAATACAAGAGCGAAGGTTGGATGGCGTGTGCTGGGCAATGTGCAGGTCAATCCCCACCAGTCTGGTACAATGTCACGGATGAAGATCCTCCAGCTATCATCACGAAACACCTGTCAAAGTCGAAGTGCATTGGCTATTGTCACGCAGCCCGCAAGCAGCAAGCTAAAGGATAATGTGGCGAATCAGGGTGTGGTGGAGGTTTCAAGTGAGTTAAGGTCTAAAGACACCAGTGACCTGCTTTTAAAGTCTCACTCTTTTCATTTAAGTGACCAATTCCCTCATGTGTGTCAGGATGAGCAAAGGCACTGAAATCGATCTTGCTTGGAGAGGGTTTCACAAAGTCATCACAGTGTGCAACAGCAATGTAGAGAAAATAAGCTGCACAAGTGGCTGTGGCAACAAGTTTTAGCAAATACCAACCTCTTGATGTCAACATCAGACTTACATAACTTATACATCAACACAACTTCGTAGACTTGGCAATGTACTTGACAACTACTTCGGGCTTGTGAATACCTGAAAGACAACTTTTCTTATTTGCCCACTCGGCCTACTCCTCAATGGCCACCTTTTTATGCGATTGAAGGCGTCCAACCTTGTGCGGGAACTCTCGAGGGGCTTTGCAGCAGCTTGGCAGGTACTTGAGTGACGTTTGCAACAGGTGCCTTCAGCTTTGATGATCCCAATATGTTTGAGTTTGTTGGAGCCTGAGGTATCAGTTCACCGAGCCAACAGTGGTGGACACATACTATCTTCAGGGTGGCAAGACTTCCACTGGCACCACGGAAGTGGACTGGGTTTTGCAAGGACTGGATTTTTGAATGTTCGTGCATGACCTCTGCAGTATCTGGCTTTGGGTGGGGAGAACATGAACATGCTCTTTTGGCAATACCTTAATTCAATACTCACTGAACAATTCTCAGTGGAATGTGGGTAACGCAGGAAAGATGGAAGTCATCTAGGCACCCGAGAATCAGGAATTCACCAAACTTGATCCAGCTTATTTTGTTTTTTTTGCAGCAGGAAGTCTCGATGGTTCTACTTGGATCAATCTGGATGAGCAGAATGACCTGCCGGCCAGTGGGGACATGAAGGGCTTCAAAGTCTTGAACTTCGGACTTTGCCGAGTTTTTTTTCAGTTTTTCATTTCCTGTCCTCCTTGCAATCCGTTTCTTTGCTCGTTTTCGGGTGGGATGGAGATAGGAATCTGAGCTTCTCATGCGTGAAAGTTGCTGTCCTGGCCCCAAACATGGGTATACAGTGTACAGTCTCCATGATCTCCCGCTGCTGATTGCGTCGACATTGTTTGTATTCGCTTCAGAAGCGATTGTTCCGAAACCTGAAGCCCGCCATCCAACCTATATGCATTCTTTGTCAGACTTTTAGCTTAGTCAAAGATAATCAAAGTATCATTTAAACTTAAGACCGCTTCAATTCATTTCCTTAACAGTGGTTGAACAGGCTCATCGAGGGGATCATCTGAGGTCGCAGGTCTGCGATCAATCAGATGCCGAAGAATTACAGAACTGCACAATTGTGAATCCTTGCCCAGAGGACTGGGCAGAACAAGTGCAACTTTCATCTCAGAAATCATCAGAGGTCGGTTGGAGGATCGACTTTCACCAACCGCCTGGAAGGACTGCACCTTCTCAGATTGGAGCGATTGGAGCTGCACAAAATGCGCCACCAGCTCAACACGAAACAGGCAACCGTGGGGGATGGACAATCTTCACCTCAAACAGTCAGGCACATTTAACCCAGGGGCCCCAGGGGGCCCTTTTCTCTGCAGACTTTCGAATCATGTTCCTGGAACCAACATCATTTTGGCACTTTGTATGCTTTGCTTGGCCTTTGACCTCTTCAGGACTATATTGTCAGAAGCGAAGCATGGTGGTATATGTGACGATGTACAGCAAACAGGTATCTTGCCCTGAATATGCAGAGTGCGGGACGAAGTTGTAGTTGGTTCCAGAGTCTAGGCCCATGTTTTTGCAGCATGTTTTTTACCATTTCTTATCAAGTGAATTTGCTGCAGATCTTGTGGCAAGAGTTGTGGGCTTTCTGTGGGAAGGGGTCATGTTTCCAATGCCTCCTGGCCTCCGCCACTCGCCACTCCAGGACATCGATGCGATCCGAGCACGTGCCCAGTGGATTGCGTTTACAATGACTGGTCTATGTGGACAAGCTGCCCAGTAACCTGTGGCCACTTGCCAAGCATCCCAACCGTGTTTTTTGCCTGGTGTTTCTACACCAATTATGCATAACTATTACGTAAAATAACAAATATTCTATACTATGTACATGTTTTCAGACATCCTCTTGCCATGTTGTCCAGTGGTCAATTCAAACTTTGAACTATTTCTTACTTTTCTATGCTGTGTCGTCTTGATGGATAGGGCTGTTTGAAAGGGACTGCTGCACTCCTTTGATCCAACGCAGCCTATACAAAACGAGGGACGTTGTGAATTTGTGCCTTGTCCCTCAAGCGGCTGACGGAGGTTCAGGCCGTAAAACGCGCAATCGGACCGTCAAGGAAGAGATGAGGCCGGAAACTGCGACAGATGTTGCTTCCAGTTGAAGATGTCCCGGAGCATATCCTCCACGGGACCCTTGCAATCAATGGTCGGCCATTCGAGAGGTATGCTGGCAAGCCCTGTGACAAGGCCACGTTCGAAAAGGAGGCTGCGAATCGGGACGGAGTCGGGCATGAGATGGTCTGATAACGTCTGATGATATATATATATATATATAGATAGATAGATAGATAGACGGTTGATGACAGTCACAAGTTCCCTTGAAACATGAATTCAATTGGAATCTGCAGAAAGGGCGGGAAATGCCAACATACTGGACGCAACTCGTCCAGCTCACTGCCCAAAGCTCTGAACAAAAACACTCATTTCACACAGCTTTCCCCTTCGATGCGTCTCAGCGATCTACCAGCGGCAGCGTCATGCTGAGGTTTGCAACGGACAGCAGTGCCCACTGGACTGCAGCTGGAACGACTGGGGCGACTACAGCCCATGTAGTGATAGCTGTGGCGGAGGTGCTGTATGGTGCTGTGGTGGAGTGGTTGTGGACAAAGCCAATAGGATTTCAAGTCCATTCTATGACCAGGGAAACCATCCTTCCTAAAAGGGTGTAAGCTCTAAGATCTCTGATTTATGCGTCCAATGCCTACAATACTCCCCCCAACTGAGTTGCTCATTCATGCCATATGCTCTGATATGAGGTGTAAACCTTCGCCACTGTTGACACTTCAGCACCTCTTTCGTTTCCGTTGATGGCGTATGATTGCTTGTCTAGATCCTGACCGGACCGTAGACAAGCAGGCGTTTTATTTTTGATATCTGCCTTGTTTTCCTAGTCTCCACACAGCACCCTTTCGCCGTGTGCTTTGTGACCTTTGACAGCAGGCAAGAAGGCGCGCCGCCGTACCTCCACTCCTGCAAAGTGGGGTGGCCTTCCATGCAAGGGCGAGCCCAACGAAACTGTGTTTCGACCGCACATCATTCGATGTCCTAAAGCTCATCCTTTCCGATGCTGAAGACACTGACACAAAATGTTTGGCTTCTGGGAGTACAGTTGGTGAGTTAACTGATTCGCTTTCGATGTGCCCTTTGACTCATGGGTGTTGTATCGATGTGGGCTCCAAGCTTGGAAGGTAGCTTGTGCTGTGGAGCTCTGCCCGGTGGATTGTCAGTGGGGTGATTGGCAATCTTGGAGTGATTGCTCCCAACCGCAGCTTGGATATCACCGCAAGAAATTGTGACTTTCCAGAGTTCTGGATATGTTGCTCTTGAAGGATGAAAGGGGTCCCCTTGACAGAGGACATGACACGCATGACTCCAAGATTCGATTGATATTTGCTTGACAACGATTTGCTTTGTTTTCTTTCGGTTTGTTCGTTTCTGTGAATTGTCCTATCTGAATGCAAGTATTCGCTGTACTTCGTACATTTATTGCGGAGGTTCTAATAGCAGGAAGACGACCATTGTACTTGAATCCACATATTGAAAACAAACAGTATCCAATGTTTATCTTACTGGAGAGCTCTAAGAGGTAGGTGCCTCTTCTTTCAGGTTTCAGGACCTTTCGGGCTTGGCTGCATCCTGTCTTTTCATGCCTTTCTGCTTTCATATTTGTTCCTAATTATTCATTAAACAAATCCTTTTTTCATCAAGTGATCTTAATCTTAATTTCCAAAGTGGAGGGTCATCAGCTGTTAGGTGTGGCGGCGGACGGAAAGAGCGACAGCGAAGCATTGCAGTGCAGGGCGGCTATGGTGGTGTGATGTGCAACCAATCCGCGAAGGCACGGTCTTGAGGTGTGCTAAGGCTTGACACGAGATCCGTAGCAGTTGTGTTCTATTTTTTTTTTAGGAACATAAGCGCACATCACAAAACATACGGGGTACGGGTATGTATCATAAAACTACCACGTGTATCTCAAAATTGGTCCTTTATCATCACACCAGTTCTGCGAGATTGCTGGCTTTTTGCAGGCATCCTAGACCAAGGCTGAGATGTTTCTTTTCATTTTCATCAAGCGAGACAATTTCTGAAACAGCAGACAGCCGGTGATATTCCCAGTGCCCAGGAGGCCATTGACTGCAACGTAGCCAAGTGTTCTTCTGACTGTGTTTGGGGAAGTTGGAGTGAATGGAGCAAGTGTTCGGCTAGTTGCGGCGGTGGACCCTTGACTGCGATTTGGAGATTGACAGGCAGACGTGAACTCTGATGATCTCTGATGAAGGTTCTTATCGTTGTTGAAGTTTCGTCTTGTTTTGATCTCTCAAAGACCACAGCAACTGCAAATCTAGAAGAATCCAGAATCAATGGAAGACGTGTGGGGAAACGACGCCTGCATAGATTCCTCAGCTTGCCTTGACGGGCTAACGGGAACCAGCCTTGCGATGATCACAACGTTGAGGACGCTACAATCGCAGCCGGCAGCTGGAGAAGGAGGCGGAGGGGGAAGGCAGTTGCGCTGGTAAAGCGAAGGCCACTCGTCGTCCTCGCTGTGTTGGTCTCCATTTCTCTGAGAACTCTGGGCACCCCCAAGACCCCCCAGGACCCCCCGTGAAAAGACTGCTTTGCTAGGGGCGAGACATTCCATGTGTGGTTCGGAGTGAAAGCAATAGTGATTTGTTTGAATTAAGCAAGTATAGAACATGATAGAACATATTTCTGGCCACTGCTGACAAGGAATTTTGAAAAAGAAACTGCAGTTCATGGTTGGACATATTATTTGCAAGCGACACCTCTCATCCAACTGAGATTTCTTGATGAGTTGTGTGTTATTGAAGTCGACCTGTGGTGTCGGGTGACTGATCTTAGGAAGATCGTGAATGCAATCAAGATCCTTGTTACAATGGTTGAACCTTGGCTGCAAGACTAGGTGATCTCGAAATCGTCTGCTTTTATCATCTGGAGATGTTGTCTACACGTGTGGAATTCCTTTGGAACAAGTTGGAACAACTTGGAACAACTTGGAACAACTCATCTTTTTTCACCTCAAGACCCATTTCATTGGCCTGCCAAGTTTCTGGGATATACCAAACATTTTGGTTGACATTCATGAATACAGCTTCTTAACGTTCATCTTTTTCCGATTGTTTCTAGGTGGTATTTGATCTATGTTCTATGATTGGAATGCTCTCCATGCAACACTCATTTACATGATCGTTTGATTCTCTGTATCCCCAACATTGGCAGCCACGGCAGCCACTGTACAAAGCGGAAGTGGCAACCTCTAGGTGTCCTCAGTGACTGGTCGATGTGGTCGCCGTGTTCAAAGACTTGCGGACCAGGGCAACGAACCAGGCAGAAGTCCCTTATTAAGGCGGGAGATGGGAGTCAGCAAGGCAGTGAAACATTGGATTTACGAGAAGATAAAGCAGTCTTGTCCGCGCAATTGCCATGCTTTTCAGTGTTTGAAAGCAACCAAGACGTACTGTAGATTACTGTCGAATATGCAAATGTGTTCGGTTGGAGCTGGGGCACTGGTTGAGGGCAGATACGGTGTCAAGAGAAAAGCTTCAGCTTTAGCTTCCTGTCAATTTATGGACGGCAGGACGACGGTAGGCATCTTTGATCTTAGTTCAATAACCTCACAGTCGGAGATGATTGTGGACTTTGAGAAAAATTGCATTGTATCTTAGATCAAATAAGTTGGTGTCTTTCTCGTCACAATTGAATCAACTCCAGCCTTGCATCCAAACACCTTGTTGTGACCATGCAGACCTCTCTGCGTCCTGCACCAGGAGCCCATGAATGGCACAAAGTGTTCGGCAGCCAACGACACCGAAGACTGTGTCACAGCCACTTGATTTCAACTTCGAACTGGACAGGGACTGGACAGACTGGGACAGCTAGACTGCCAAGGTCGATGTTGGCTCAGGCAGAAATCTAGCAGAACAGCTCTCTGAAATCTTGCTGTACTCTTGCTGAGGTGGAGCTGTCCGAGTGCAGTCCCACAGAGGCCAGCGCCGGATATCAGGAAATGCAGTGGGGAAAGACACTCCAGACTGAGCGGTGGCGGCCTCGCTGTGCCTTCAAGAGAAGTCCAGTCCTTGCAAATGTTCACAAGATTTAGAAGAATGCCCACAATGTTCCAGGGCTATAGGTAGTTCCTTCAACTAGTGTTGTAAAAGCAGCGGAAAACAGCCAAGCCCGACGTCACGTGGTTTGTTTCCACAACCCAATTCAAGGGTTGAGACTCGTGCTAGGACAAGGAAGGCAAAAGAGGTATAGACAGCAAGGCTGGCAACGCAACCAATGCAAGCAAGGCACATGGGATGGGAGAAAGTCAATGTGCTTGAGTAATTGGTTTGCATATTTGTTTGAATACGAGAAGGGTGCTTTTCTAGAGCACATGAGTACTTTTTGCATAGCACTTTGCAAAGCAAAACACTACCATGCATGTTGCTGTTTAGATTCCAAGTCTGGTCAAAATGTCGCAGGTCATGCAGGTGCAACTATCCGTAAGTGGCATTGAACAGGTGGCATTGCAATCATTGAATATCTTGAAAGTGCTGCAACTGGCCGAGGCTGCAGATTCTGCGGCGAATCTCACCAATGCATCAAAGACGACCTCTGCAAATGTGCCGTGGTGGTTCATTTGTGTCCACCTCTCACAGAATTTGAAAAACATTGCGCACAAGTCCAGCTGTGTTGTACTCGTATTAGAATGTATGGTAAATGTGTGTGTGTATATATATATATATACAGTACACATGGTTATATGCATATATATATATAATAATAATATATATATATATAATATACACACACACACCCACATATACAAATTTTTAGATGATCACAACTTACGAACCGTGGATCCTCAGAGGCATCCGGCAACACCTGGAACGCTCCAAAAGCGCAAGAGGCTGATGCAAAGCTCAGCAAAGCCGAGGGTCAGGCCGGTCAGGCCATCCACATGAAAGCAATGTTGAAATTTGTTTTTCGATTTTCGATCTTTTTGGATTTTGAGAGAAAAACAACGGAGATAGCAATCCCAACTTGTTCCCATACTAGGTTCAAGCGGCTCAGAGCCACTGGAACAAAGTTCGGTGTCATTCAGTGAAACATGTGACTACTAAGTTGGACTGCAGACAGCCAACAGCATCTAGGGATAATCTGTTTCCTGATCTATTCCTGGCAGTTGCATGCCTGTCCCGATGAACGATTTCTGGAGAGGCCGACAAAGAGGGCGACTCTGTGAAAACGCTGGACTCCACAAGACCTTTCAGCAGAGATGGCCAGGCAGGGCGTTCAACTGTTGACCGAAAGGGGAAACGCTTTACACTCTGAATGTCGTCTGAACAATGGGAAACAATTTTGAAACAATGGTATGATCCACTTCACCAGGAAGTGGGTGGCGATGGCAATTGGATCATCACCAACTTCACAGATGGTGGCACCGTCAACGCGACTGGGCCTGCCTGGCTATACCTAGCTACTAGATACAGTACTACTGGATGATGGAAAAAGATGGAAAGAGGATGAACACGACATAAAACGACATAAACCGACCTGCTACTTCCGCTTCTGTGGAATGCCCAAGCCGCAAAGGGTGTGGCACTGCACGTGAGACGTCGTGTATTGAGGTCTCGGAGTCAAACAAGACACTTGAGACGAACCTGACGGATCTCTTGGCCCGAGCAGCAGAGGGTGGAGCTGCCTGGATGCAAAATAACAAAACTTGGACATATTAGACATGCATTCATTAGACATGCATTAGACATGCATACAACTTGTACAATTCGCTTTATTTTGAGATTTTTCGATGTTGAAGTTTCTACTACAGCACGATATCTGCAAAGCAGGAGCCTGCCCATTCTGAGAGTGCTCAAATCCTGTAGAGAGCTGCTTTGCGTTCAGTGTGAGTAGGTTCAACTCGTTCCAGTCCGCTGTTTATGACTGATAAAGATATTTTCAAGATTATACAAAGATTATCAGGTAGCTGATGAAGTTGGAGGGTTCTTCCTGCGGGGTTCCGCCTGCGGCATCCTGAGGTTTCACATTGCATGGTCTACCAGCGGCAGCCGGACGCACCCAAGATGCAGATGGAGGTCTTCGAGCTCAAAGGGACACTTGGATAAACTTAGACCATTTAGATCAACTTGGAGCAGACTCGTTGCAACTATGACTAAAGTGATCATGTTTTTTTTTGCAGCATCGAGAGTTGGAGAATTTGGAGGTGAAGTGACCGTTTTAGAATGTTTTAGATCTGCAAAGCATTAAGCTGATTGCCATCAGAGACTCTCACCATGTAGTAAAATGTATTCAATGAATGTTCGTCACGTTCTTCCCGCGCTGAAGATTTGCAAGAAAGGACACGGACCATCGACGACTGCTGTTATCGCTGTACCTATCACAATCCCTCTGGCGACGAGGATAAGGCGGGTGTGTTAGTTAGGGAGTAACAGACAATTGCCGCCAAAGTACGTAGATCCCTGACATGTAAAGCAGCTGGTGCAGTCGTGTCTGAAGCTGTCTTTATCATGCTGAGAGAGCAAGACTATCAGATAATGACAGCTAAAGGAATCTCAAATGCCCCAAATGTATCCAAGCGTGCACTTTTCGCAAGGGGTTGAGTGCTCATACCCTCACATCTCCTCACATCTCCTCACCAGTTCATTTGGTCCTCCCAAGCCTCCAGGAATGCACTGCTTTCCAGTTCATGGAGTCACCCTCTGGCGCCCGCTACTGCGTGCTGGCGACACTCAGCTTCAGCAGAAGCATCCCAGGCTGATTCTCCCAGCTGTGCAATGAGAACCCTTGTTACTATAGCAAACTGAAAAAATCTGATGGTTACAGAATTCTCAACCCCCGCCATTTCTGGAAAGTTGCTACTTTGAATGGCTGTACAACTTTTTGCGGAGTTTCCGCATTCGGTTTTTGTTTGGCATTCAGCTGAGGAGCGGAACAGCCTACAACGCCTCGATGGCAGATCCTCAAGGCCAGTGGTTAGTAAGGATGCCAAAAAGCGAATGGCCCGCGAGCTACGTGACCTCGACCTCAACAACCACAGTCACTACTACCACGGTGACTACCACCACCGTCACGACCACCACGACCACAGTGACGACAACTACCGAAACTCAAACCACAACTACTTTCACGAAGACAACCAGGACCATGACCATTCCAAACACAACGACCACTACCAATGCATCCGCAATGGCAAAGTCGACTGAAACAGAGACATCCACAACGACAACTGGCATCACAACAACCATCGCAATGACCACAAGCGAAGAAGAAAGAGATTTCCATGAAATGGGCCTATCGGCTTGCACTCAGTGCACGATTTTCCTGTCTAGACACATGCACGCACACTCCTGAAGACAACTAATCAAAATCCTTCATGGGGGTTATATCACATTGAATTGGCTCCATGTCTACGCATCAATTTTTCAGAGAGCAAACCTTTGTGACAGACATACAGTACGGGCAGAATCTTCATGAATCTTACAGAAATTATGTGAAATTTGTAGAATCATAATGAACCATAGAACATATGCAACAAGCTGAGCGGCGTACGCGATGCACACTGTTACTATCCTTGTGGCAGTCGATGCTTGGTGCGTTGCTTTCGTTGGCGGTTTGGGATCACCAAGGCGCCCCAGAGGAAGAGGCAAAGATTCCGGAAGCGCCGAAAGAACGGGCACAGTGGTTGGTCGGGGTGCCCAGCGTACCCATTTTACCCAGCTTACCAGAACTCTAAAGACCTAAAGGTTCTGCTGATGGGAATAGCTTGCTGTATATGCTGTAGAGGCTTTAGATTTCATCGTCATCAATTCTCCTAACCTCCCAAGATCCAAGTTTTGTATGACATCACATGGCAGTTCGACATGCCGAGGTGGCCACAAAGACTGAAAGCTGCGACGCGACCTGTGCATCAGTGGGTGAGCAGTGCGATTTCACACACTTGAACCTGGACAGCAACGATAGAGACGTATTTGACATGTATTTGACACACAATTTGCATATATCATCATATATCATTAAACTAAACCTTACGAGACTCACCAGCCCATATAGGCTCTAAAGTTAGATTTGAAGGACTAAGATGCCATTTTATTTGGCGCGTTTTCATGTCCATTCTGCCCTTGTCGTATCACAACTTCAGGAAGGCCACAGCCGACTCACAACAAGAGACACAGATGGCTTTCGCATCTCGGTTTTGTCGATGGGAGATGCCAAACTGCTGATGTTGCGAGACTTAAACATGCAAGTCCTGTGTGTTGCTTATGAAGTAGCTCACTTCAAGTGAAATACGAGGATTCCATGATATGAAACCATATGAACCCAGGTTTCGATGAAAACCAGGGGCCAGCTGAGCTTCTGGAGTGTCACGCACAGACAAAACCATTTCCGATTTTCCCGACCTTGGTCCTTGCGGTTTCACTTCGTGGTCTTTCACTTCGTGATCCCTGCCCTGTCTCCACTTCGGATTGCAATGCCCCAGGCACAGGCCGGCTTCTCTTGTCTGAGCTTCGGCACGGGCTGCTCCCCAGAGGTGCGCGTCATGTGCATTCTAGGGAGTAGATAAAATAGTACACAATACTCATAATAATCTCATAATACTCTGTATATGTAATTACATTGTATGGTATACATCATATAAACATACACTCCATTTACTGTATCATGTATGTATGTATGTATCATGATACGTGTACAATATGTCTTGTATGTAATTATCATATATCATGTATATGTATGTCTATGTTATATGATGTCACAGGTCATATACAAACTTCCCTTCAAGGCACTCCCCTCGGATTAGTCGGCACAGGACTGTCCCAGCTGGGGCGCTCCATTCTTGCACCAGAGTTTCATGGAGGGCTCCACTCGCGAGCGAAATGGCCAGGCATAGGGCACACACTTTGCACACACTTTGCACATAGTCAGGAAGGAAACATTCGGAACATGTTCAAAGACCAAAGATTCCAACAATTGGAACATGTTGAAACAGACTATGGACACTTCTTAGAGAAGTTTCACTGTCTGCAAAAGTACATGCCACTATGCGCCTCCACCCCACAACCACACTGCACCCAATAGGCCCTGTAGCTAGCGCAGTTAAGGCTGTAGCAGAGTAGGTCTCTCATATTCCTCAACTTGACTGGATAAGAGTTGCATCTTCCTCTTTTTGGTCACTCCAGGGAGATCCCTGCTTCCTGGGAAACGATGTAGCATCCTGTGATCAAGTTCCAGCGGACCTCAACCATCGTCGACTGTGCGCTTGCAGCGTTAAAAATGCCAACGAGACCGTGGTCGGGTGACTTGGCTCCTTTAGGATGAAGGCTATCACACCTCAAATGGGCGACAGACTTTGGAGGTCTTGTCCAAGCAAAACAAGATCTATTTTCAGTCATAGACAGTGGCATCTTGTGTTTGCTGTGTCACGCAAACTCACAGTAAAGGATTAGGGACATCCTTTCCAGAAATTTCCATCAGCTATGAGAGGTCCATCAGCATTTGCATTTCTGCACTTTGCAATCCTGACACGCTCAGGTATGAAGTCTTGGAAGTCTCCAATGTGCAGACTTTCCTGACCTCAAACGCCATCAAGGAGTTGAATGAAGCTTGAGTTGGGAAGTCAGTCTACAAAATAATGTCCCAGTCCTCAGTCCGCAGGCAGTTTCCAACAGTGGACTGGCTTCTGGTGTGATCATCTAAGATGATGTTGGCCCTTTGTTCATTTGTGGGTGCCATCAGTATTATGCCAGTCGAGACGAGGTTATTTTCACTACCCTGAGGGTGGTTGTTTCATGTTTTTTGCGGCTGCTTTGAACAGTGATCCAAATTTTTGATATTTACTTGTAAATTAAACAGAAACAAACCGACAGAAATCACGTGAATTTCCACCTTACGTTGGTTGGCGCTCTTAGTTTCAAACCTTTCACGCCAGATTTCCGACTCACACCGTGTTGTGCAACCTGAACAGGACTCGATTGTCGAAGCGGTGGCTCTCTTGGCCGACGTCCCAAAAGCGGCCGTGAAGGCGGGCAATGGCGGGCTGAGGATTTTGGGGTCAAACTCAAATGGGACAACAACCAGTTACACTGTTACGCGATGTTAAACCTATGCATCCTATTGCGCCATTGAGTTCATCCTCGCAACATGTTTCGATGATGTGATGATGTATTGGGACTGCAGCGCAGCAGTTTTGCAAAACCGCCTGGTGTAGAGGAGCTTATGTTATAAGAACTGTGGCCTTGCAGGTCTTTTTGCAATATCTGAAGACCGAAAACGACCCCGAAGCTGCTGCACAGCCCGGCTCTGTGGTCCCTTGCCAGCAAAGGATCTGACGTTCAGCACATTTGGTTGTAGATGTTGCATGATGGTTCACTTTTCAACTATAGAATCTAATGAAATCTGAACAACTTCACCGTGCACATGGCTCCTTGAAATGTCAATGTCATTGTAAGCCTGATCTGGATGGGCCAGTCCTGGTGCCTCAAGCGCCTGATTCTTGATCATACCTTGGGTGCTTTGATCTGAATCTGAAGCAGCGCGTTTCAGTGGCTTTGGACGTTTGTTGAAACAGTCTTCTGGTCTCTAGTAGTTTTGCCGGAGCCAGTGACCCCAAAAAGCCTCACTCTCCCATTTCACTACTGTGCCTCCGAAGCATGCCAGCTAGAAACTAACAATCCTCGGAGAACATGGAGGCTGAAATGACATCTCCACAAGGTCATGGTGCATGTGATCAATGCATCAGCCACTTGCAAGACGCCAAAAGTCACTTGGACCAGAGTTGATTCGCGGTGATGGGGCCAGGAGCCTGAAAAAATCCAACTATGCACTTAGAGAGTCCTGCAAATTTGTAGTTGTTGTGAATGGTTGTGAGCTGTCGAGCTAGACAGTGTATAGACAGTGGAATTAGTTGAGCGACGGCGTGTCGGCTTGACCACTTCCGTTCCTTTCTGTTGTCAAGTTTCAAACGAGTTTCCAACGAGTTTCCAACATTTCCCTGTGGTACTCCACGGTACTCCGGTGTGCAAAGGTAATTCGTATGGCACTGGAAGCTGATGCTCGTGCGGACACAGTAGACAAGGCCGGACATTTCTGGCGAATCCACCGGGAACATCCGTGAAATAGGGGTAGTTTGTTAAAGTATATAAGTTGTTATACGTTGTTTAAAAGTGGTTGTGGTCCATGTTGATTGCTGTGTTGGCCTATCAGTTGCAAGTTCGCATGTTGAGCAATGCTGAACTCAGGGTTCTACCTGCATGATCCTTTTGCACTGCTTTCACTTACTCTGTGTCTGGAAATGAAGTGTGAAGTAGCTTGGTCCTAGGAAAGTTGGCAATTTCTTCATTATGTTCATGGAAGAAACTTTAGAAACAAGATGTAGCATCCCTGTTCATTCGTGGGAACTATTGCACTTCTTTACCCTCTTGAGGCTTCTGAATTTCGCTTCAATTTCAACGTTTTATTTTCAAGTTGTATTTACAGTATTTTACAGTAATATACACGAATTAGTAGTTCGCCATGAATGGAATTCAGCTTGGACAATTGTATACATTCCATGCCTAGTGTACCCTGGAGGCTTGCAGGGGAGCCGCAGATCTCATTTCTGAGGACGTAGAGCATGCATCCAATGGCCTAGTATTGTTTTTTGTAGGTATGCACATGTAGTATGCACACAGGCGCACACACACACAGATATATTATATGATATTTAACCGCCTCCGGCGTGTTCCGCCGGCTACCACGGCGACAGCAAGCACGGAGGCGCCAGGACGTAAAGGTGTCAGGCTCATGCAGAACATT
>BGPT01000089.1:692009-711156 GCA_003297045.1 Symbiodinium sp. clade C Y103
CAATTTGTCTCTTGTTTCCCTTTCATCCAGCTTATCCTTTAACCATTTCATATATCTTGTGTCGTGGTGCTTGAATATACCATAGTTATTTCCTGATGCTGGTTTATTCATCTTTTGTTTGTAATTTGTTGTTGTTTGTTTTTTCCTGTATGCCTGAAACATTTATCTATATTAACTTTTTAGAAAAAATGTTTCTATATCGTAAACAACTGCTTTGCAGTTCTTTAGGATTAGCAAAGCTAATCGTAAACAACTGCTCCGCTCTCTGTCAATTCCAAAACAGTCTCACTAACTAAATGAGTAAAAATTTCTTGGATTTGTTCAGTTTCTGCTAATGTTCCTTCTGTTGCTTTTATCTTAAAAGTGATTAAGGAGCCCATCTTCGTATTGACTGATGTGAAATTTACATCTGCCATCTTTTGGAATGAAACACCAATAACAAATTTATTTTCACGATATTGTCTATAACTGATGTTTAATGAGTTCTGGTCAGCATTCATATAATGAAGTGTTCGGCGTAAGAAATAGAATGCTTCTGAAAGAGACTGACGTTCAAACTCTGGAAATTTCTTATTAGCAATTTGAAGTTGCCAACTCAAATTTCGTGAATAGTCTTGGAAACCTTTGCCTTGTTGTAATGGGATATTTTCAGGGTCTCCCCCATCATTGATTTGTCCATTAATCATAGGATTAGCAAAATAATTCCATCTTTTATGAACATAACTATCCACTAAATAATTGGCATAGATTTCACCACCTCTTGGTGTGCGATACAATGTAATGAAAGCATCACTTAATTTAGATGCTGACTTAACAATGTTCATATTAATTTCACCTCCTCCTGTGTTGAAGGTTTGTGTAATGGTATGGTATTGTGGCACTATCAGTTTTAAACTTTGACCCTCTAACAAATGTTTAGTGATGTTATTATCCACTGTATTGTCAAGTGTAATTACTTCAGCTCTAATGATTACATTGTTGATTTCCCAGCTTGGAGATGTATTCCCATCTTGAAAGTAATATCCATTAGCATCAGTTTGAGTTGTTCCATTACCAAAGGGCACTACAATAGGTTCATTGCCATCACTTACAATTGTAAATTCAAGTTCTAATGGAGCAAAACGCAATGGAAGATAATAATTACTCTCTAACAATCCACAGCAAGGTTTATGCCCTAATCTCATTTTACCATTAGCACCAGCAATGCCACTCAATGAATGTCTTGTATGTCTAAAATCTACTCTACCCCATTCATTATGGTCTCCACCAGTAGTGATATTAGCAACTCCACCGGCATTAGTAGCACCATCAGTAGTTGCTTGAATAAAANNNNGTATTTATGGTAGTCATCATCCCAAGATGGATTAGCACAACCTTCAATATCATCCATTTCATTAACCGCTTTTGACTTAAATGATTTATACAATTCACAATGGCGGTTATATTCAATAATGTCCTGAACCATCTGACCACCTACTGTTGCCCTGTATCGGTTAAAGAAAGCGTGTAATCCACTCAATGGTCTCAAAAATTTTGCCCTTGTCCCATCTGTGTTTTGTAAAGTGGCAAACNCCTACTGTTGCCCTGTATCGGTTAAAGAAAGCGTGTAATCCACTCAATGGTCTCAAAAATTTTGCCCTTGTCCCATCTGTGTTTTGTAAAGTGGCAAACAGCCTTACACTTGACAAATCCAAATAAGTATTGGCATCACCACTAATGTAAAACCTGATGTTCTTGTTTCCAGCATTTGGGGCATAAACATTTGACCCTGATGGAAAATAATTAACCATCCTGCGGTCTGTGATATACTGTGATGTTTCAGGTAAGCCGAAGTTAAGTTGGTTAATCATNACCATCCTGCGGTCTGTGATATACTGTGATGTTTCAGGTAAGCCGAAGTTAAGTTGGTTAATCATTACATCTTGACTTTCGCTGACTAAATTATCCATTATATGATTAGTTTAGATTTTAAAAATCTAAACTAAAAATATTTTTTTCATTCAATGTAATTGAATGAAAAAAAACAATGTATGATTTAATTTAGATAAAAAATATTTTTACTATCTATATATTTCTATTTTTTCTTATGCGGTATTAACTTAACATTTTTTGATTGAATATCTTTACCTATGTTTTCTATATTATTTTCATTATTTTCAACTAACTTTTTTATAGAATTATATTCTTTGGGTGCTTCATTCATTTCCTTCTCCAGTTTCTTATATGCTGATTGTCCCTTTGTTAATAGAATTTGTTTAGGTTGATTTCTATAATCTATTTTGCTAAACATTATTAATATACATTATATTTTAATGGGTGAATTTGGATTAATGCCATTGCTGATTCTTGTTGTGGGATGTAGATGCCACATTCCATTGTGGGCAAAATTTATGTAAGAATGTGCCATCAAAGGGTTTAATTCTTTCAGATTGCTTGTTTCGGCATAGCCATCTAACATTGAAACAACATCTGATGGATTACGGTAATCAAGTCTTTTAGGGTCTTGTTTCCCTTTCCTTCTTCTTTTGATTGTTGGTGTGGCATAAGTGGTGCTGGTGTATCTATCAGGCATCTCTTTGTTTATGTGATTGACTACTGCTGATGCTAAACTATGGCTGACCAACCTTTTAACATCAGGGCTGACCAACCTTTTAACATCCACGGTGACTGGTAGAAGAAGATGAAGACAATGCCCTTTTTGCCAACTGCTCCTTCCTGTCCGTGAGGATGAAACAGGCACCATCGTCGCCCCAACGCTCAATCAAATCGTGTTCGTGTGCGAAAGAGTTTGCAAACCCAAGCACGAAGTCGGCATCCTCCTTGTAGAGATGATTTGTTTTCATCCCTGCTTTGTCAAGATGGGTGAAGAGCACATTGAACCTGTCGCCCTTATGGTAGTAGAACTTGTAGAAGGGTTTGTCATTGACATTGATGACACAATGCTTCATATCATCACTGGTTTTCTCATTGAGTTCAAACAGCATTCCTTCGTCGGTCTCCCACTCCCCATCAGCGGTGTTGCCATAGACCTCTTCAATCACCTTGCCCTTGTCATCCTCGGGGTTGCCATAGACCTCTTCAATCTTGTTGTTCTCACCAAGTTTCATTCCCTGACCAGCAAAGGCAGTGTATCCTGACTGCGGTGGTGTGGGTTCATCTGCTGGGGTCTGTGATGAACCCCCTGCTTCTGCCATACCATCAGCAAATCCTTCATCGTATGCTTCTTGTCGCACTGTTGTCATTGCTCTTTGCAAATCTTCGCGCGATGTCTGAACCAAGTGGTCTTCATTGTATCCCGTCGGAGCACCGAAGGGAAAAGCGCACATAACGAAGGTGGGATGACTGCCACGAGATGCTTGATAGAACATTTGCTTTGCCTTCTCCAACACCACTCCAACAGACATAGTAGGCGAAACACGCATAATGGTTTTGTCGGCATCTTGTTGGTAAGGATGAGCAAAAGCAACTGGAAGTAATCCATCACCAGAAGAGGAAGCATCAAAAGACCGATTGGTGATTGCATCCTGCTCATCCTGCCATTTCTTGAGAGAACCGTGTGTCTTGTAGACCACCTCCAAATGGCGAGAAGACCGATGACATCATCGTCAGCAAGAGTATGCGACCCATCACCTGTTGGCAACCTCACAAAGAGGCGTGGCATCGCTGGAGCTCCAGTGATGACATTTTTATCTGCCATCCAAGTCAGCAGATACAGTTTCAACTCTGACGCCCTTGCGTGTCCATCCGCTTCAAAAGGGGTCTCAATCCTGCTGTGAAATTTGGTCTTCTTCTCGGAACTCTGGATGTAGAAACTCACTTCAAGGAGAACCATTGCTTAAAGCAAACGAGGGCACACAAATAAAAAAGAAAATACAAATGTAGCAAGAACGCCACAACAATGACCCGTTCAGTCCAAGTCATCGCTTGAACCAAAAGATTATGAAAAAACACAGGTCAAACCAATCTTAGAAGATTGCTTGGCAATTTCACTTGCGCAATGCTCTGATTGAAATGCCCCCCTCTGCTAAGCGCACCTCCTCAGTGAGGAGGTTGATGACGAAGCCATTGTCTGAGCTTCTGACCTCCGCAAGTGGGAGGAATTTATGAATGTTTTTTTTGAATGAGGTTAATTGTTGTTGTCGGTTGTTTCAGTTTTTGGTATAGACTATTTTACTATCCTTTGTATTGATTAGGTTGTTTTTGTTTTGTTTTGTTTTGTTTTGTTGTTATGATTTATGGTATTTACTTCAAAAATACCGGTAATATTGTTATAAAGAAATACCGGTATAATATATTGATGANTGTTGTTATGATTTATGGTATTTACTTCAAAAATACCGGTAATATTGTTATAAAGAAATACCGGTATAATATATTGATGATAAACTTGAGTGATTATTACAATAGAATAAATCAACCTATATCACCCAGAGAATTACAAGAGGAGAACTATGATTATGAATGTACAAAATGTTTAAAATGGAAGAAGTTAAGCGATTTTGGAATTAAANCAGAGAATTACAAGAGGAGAACTATGATTATGAATGTACAAAATGTTTAAAATGGAAGAAGTTAAGCGATTTTGGAATTAAAGGGACTGGTAGGATTTACAGACAGTGTATAGATTGTAGGATTAAAATTCTAAAAGCCAGTGAGAAAAGAAAAGCAAAGAAGGAGGAACAAAATTCTGGGAATAAAAATCCTGTAGAAATGAATGAGGGTAAATAATGTTTAGGCTGTAATGGAATTATGCTATAAAATTATTTATAACATANGGGGGGGAGGGGGGGGGGAGGGTTGATTCAGACTTGGCAAAAAGTTGCCGCAGGAGAACAGAGGAACAAGTACAAGCCAAGAACAAAACAGAAACAACACCTTCCAATCAGACACGCCGGCAAGCCGGCGGATTNGGCAAAAAGTTGCCGCAGGAGAACAGAGGAACAAGTACAAGCCAAGAACAAAACAGAAACAACACCTTCCAATCAGACACGCCGGCAAGCCGGCGGATTATATATATATATTGTATATGTGTATAAACATACTGTATACATATACTTACATATAGAAATATACATATACATACAGACATACGGAAATAAAATTGGATCTATTCTTCTCATGTCTTATTCTACATCCCTGAAAGCCAACACAGAAGTCTGGGCGAGCGCTTTTGGACATGACGCCCAGGTTCCAAAGCGGGCTCATGACGCGGTATTGCATCGTGGGTCCCCAGACAGAGCCACAGAACCCTGGCGGAGAGCGAACACCTGAGATTTTCACCATGTGAATTGGGGATACAATGGGGAAATTGATAGATATACTGGGATGAATAACTAACTCAAGATATCTGAAGATATGGGTGTATCAAGAAATGGGTGCAACACGAATACTGTTGTAATGAGACTAATGATGATACTGCATTGGAATTGGGGGCAACATAGGGGTACCCAATTTTGAGGCAATCCCAGCTTTGGTGTGTCAGTCCGTCTAAGTGTTACAGGTTCAGTTGAAGGAAAGAGCTAGAAGAATATATAGAAGGATTATGAAGGATTCTAGATAATTTGCCTTCATATAGTATTGTTAGTCATGTATATGTATCCGTATAACATATCCCGTTTATATATGACAGGTCCCACAAAGTCGCATATTTGCTCCGAAATCAACTAACATCCCATCATTTTCCCATTACATTCAATTATGTGCCAATTATGTTTGGTTTTATATCCCATTCTATCCAGACATATCCAGACATAGTCGATAGTCTTTGAGCATATCCACCTGAGGAAATTTGTGGACATGGTGATGCGAAGCCCCCTGGATGCTTGGACCGCACGAAGAAATGTTGGGTGCCCAAAATGGGATAGTTTCACACGTGGTATAGAACGAAATAGAACGAAATGGACTTTATATATTATACGGTGTAATTCATGAATGAGTCCATACTGTGCCTTGAGAGATAGATGCTTTGGATATTTCGAGTTGTTCTCCTTCCTTCAGGTTAAGAGATACCTATACCTATAGATACATATATACATTTCAACTACAAACACACATTTTACATATACATAATTTTACATTTATATACATACATTTACCGTCTCTCCAACGAACATCAAAGACCCAGTCCACTAGGAGTTGGAAGACTACTTTTGATTCTCAGGGGCCCCAATGCTCGTTGAGGAGATGGTAAATTCATCACCAAAACATCAACAACAACGTCATGGCCTGGAAAATGAATGAACATGTCTCATCATTTCGATCATTTGGACAGCTATAAACCTTCATTGATAGGGGACTTTCCCATGATTTTCCCATGTTTTTTCCCCTGAAGACCTCCATGTATGGGGGATGACCCCAGATTTTCCCTACATTTTTCCATGGTTTTCCCATGGGGTTTCCCTTGGTAAACGCCACGGTGAAAAGCACCTGCGAGATCTGGGACCTGGAAGCTCCTCGCTTGCTGCTGAGCATCGTGGGTGGAGCTGGAGAGATGAACCTGGACCCGGCCGTGGCCTGGATTCAGCTGGGGAATGACTAATTCCACTTGAATATTGCCTTAATACAGTGGGGTGAATATGTTGTGATTCTAATTTCCCCATATTTACCGGGGAATCTGAACTCAGCCATCTAGGTGAATATCCGGTAAAATATTGGGTTCTACATGGTTCTACTGTACTGGGGATACTAATCGGGATGAATAGGGATTGGTGTTGATTCCATTTCATTGGCATGTTCAGATCTGATTGGAAATTATGAACTCAGCCACAATAGAAAGATTTGCCAACCAATGGAAAAGCTTGGTGAATGGGTAAGGTTCGATTAAAAACAACAAAAACACACCAATCTTAACCAGTGTGTAAATCACCTGAACATATCTCTGTTGATGGGGGAGGGGGGTTGCACTAGCTAGTTATATCTAATCATTACCGTAATTGGTAATGTTGGCTTAATATTGGATTCTCATGGGATTTAAGCATCAACTGCAGGAACTCTATAATGACTTTATGGGGATTTTGTAGCACCAAACGTATGACAGGATATCGTTTTAGAGATATATAATAGCTGACGAGTTAACATAGGTGGTTGTCGTACTGCCCTTTTTTTACAGGGGATTATTACAACCCAAGATAAGAATATCTATATACAACATACCAACAAACCAGTAGAATGGTATGGGATGGGGGTATGTTTTATGGCTCATATGAGTTGGATGTGTCTGAAAGAAGGCTTCACATGGTTTCAGTACACATTTTGCTTCACATTGGCCAAAGGATCCCATATCTTTGTGGATCCCAGTATTGGATCATGGCTTCATTACCGATTTTCCAGTTTATAAAGCCAGTGCTTGGTTTCTCCCCAGCGGAGTGCGGCCCATCCTATCTCCGGTGATTTCAAATCAATCTTTGAGGATTTGAAATCGCCAGAAAATCCGTGGCAGTCTATCATAGCTATGTAAGATGGCCCATTTATAGAATGATTACCTGTTCAGCATGTGGATTTTCCAGAGCTATGTCAAATTACCAGAGGGTAAATTCCCATCAAAATCCCATGTACCCTCTGGTGAACAGCCAAAAAACTATGGAAAATCACCTAATTTTTAATGGGAAAATCCACTATCAATGGCCATGGCTTCAATAGCTATGTTAGTTTACCAGAGGGTAAATCCCATGTAAATCCCCATGTGTTGAAGCTCCTCCAAGGTCGAAGCCCACTTCTGTGAAGGCCTGGTGGGCGCCGCAAAGCAGACGCAGGGCTGGGTCATCACAGGCGCGGAAGATGCCACGTGGACGAGATCGGTGGGCGTGGTAGGTGGATGATAAGAATGGGGGTATAGTGGGAGTACAACTTATCATCAACTTTTCTTATCATCCACAATTCTTAAGTACAATAGTATGATATGAATGTTATGGAACCAAACTTTTCGTGAGGATACTTAAAAGGGATTTAGTGGGAATACACGGTATTACTGTATTCAGATATACAACCAAAAGATGTTTGGTGCCATACATGGAGATGTGATATCCCATGATATCCTGCTGAAATGTCAACGCTTTTCTTGAAGGGGGGCTAAGAGGCTGAACATGGTAGTGGTGGTTCATGTTTGAACTTGAAGTGCTGAGATTATCAAAAGGAATGGCTTAGCCAAAGAAGCCTACAACAATCGAGCCACAGGAAGTTGATGGCCTATGATTGATATATCATAGGGGATGAGGTATCTCCGGACTATTCTGCCTATGGGAGGAATGCATCACAGGATTGTCGAATCTCGACTTCCGAAGGAACACGTTTGAGATCGTTGGAGTTCCAGCTTAAGCAGCATTGTTACATGTTATGGTAGCTGGAAAACAGCAGTTTGAACATCACATGTTGTTGTTGTATTCCAAACATATTCCAAGCCGATCGTGTAAATTGCTAAACGGGTATACCAAGATATTCTGGTGTGTGTATATAGATATAATATATATATATATATCTCGCATATATGGAAAACCACCATTCTAGGTTTGGTAAATCATGGAACTAAATTGGCCGTGGGTGGCTTCCATCACAAACTGTATCCACATTAAGTCACCATGAGATATACAGTATATAGACATTGTTGGTATCCGTTTGCTTGTGACTACTGTAAGTCACCATTTTTTGTAGAAAAACCACCATGTTCAGCTACGAAAGCCCAGCCATGGATGCCACGGCGGCCAGGTGGCACCAACAGTGGTGTCATGGACTTGGTGGGTCGCGCCATGCATCGTGCCTGGGGCAGCAAGTGCGATTTCACCAGCCAAAATCTAAATCTAATATGATATATATATATATATATATGATGCTAACCATGAGAATGATAATAATAACAATAACATTAATAGTAGTAATAATAATAATGATAAAGATAATAATACTAATAATGATAATAACAATAATATTAATAAAAAAAATAGTAATAATAGGGTTTGAAGCATCGTTGACTAGCCAAAACAGGGCAATAGAATGGGATTCATATGGTAATAGATTTCCAACACAACATCTTTTTTTCAAACCATCCAAAAAAGCCAGTTGTTTTCGTGTGCCCCCAGCAGCCCAGCAGTGCCCCGTGGTGTTTGTTCACCAGGCCACGACGCGCGGCGCACGGTGCCCTGCATTGGCGTGACGCCCTTTGGTGCGCTGAAAGATGCGTGGAGATCCACCTTGGATGTGGCGGAGGCAGGGAGAGTTATGGGGGATCCAGTCGCGGGAAATGGCAAAAATGGGAGGTTTCAGCAGCGATTTCCATGGGGAGCTCACCAGCGAAAAATGGGGAGCCAACCAGCAAAAATGGTAGTTTAACGTAATCTAAGACTATTTAACCATGAAACATGGTGACTGAACCATCGAAAAATGGGGAGTCCACCTATTAATATCTGGGGATGGGGATGGATTGGAAGTGGTGAACATCCAAGGGATGGACCTCCAAAGTACCGAACATGGTGAACATCAACATTTTTTTGGGGGATTGTGATATTAATGGAGATATCAAATGATATAATTGGGTATGTGACCAACAGTATGATATTTGGGTAAGTATGAAATTGGAGAAATACCCCACAAAATTTGTGGTCATTGAATAATAGGGAAAATGATGATCGACCAATCGAGAAAATGATGATCGTCAAGCAGTGGATGAAATGGGTATCCTATTTTCACACAGGAATATCATCAGTGGTGGGATATCAATAAACATCCACTGGAATACTACTATGTACTGTAGTGATGGGAGAGGTTTTTGTTTATCATCGTTGGATGGTATGACTAAACATTTGGGGAATACATTATGATAAGAGCAAGCACATGGGCCCTCATGAGGAGATAGAACAACAAGACATGAAGACAAGATCACCACAAACCGGCATTGGTTGGGGAAGAATAATGTGGGAGCAAGGGAAAATTTGGGATATTTCTTAGACAATGATGAGGAACTCAGTCAGAAATATCTTGGACAACAATATCACACAATTGTTGTGGTTTATCATTGGTTAATATCATTACTCAGCTCATATGACGTCAGGAAAATTGAGATTCTCATTTCTGTTGGTTTCTATCCTTTGTTTCAGATGGTTGAAGTCAGTTGACATACCCCATTGCCTTAGTTCATATCCGCATTTCAGGCAGTACTTTCGATTTTGTCACTGAATACCATCATCTTGGATTGGTCATCACCCCAAAACATCCCAATCAGTCAGTTGATACCTTCAGTTCAGCTGCCCACAGTCAGTATGTATATATATATGTATATATAGCACATCAAATATATATATATATATATACATATAATTATAGTACATCATATATATATATATATGGTACATTATATATATAATATACTTTATATATATATAATATTATATATATAATATTTATATTATATATATAATATATTATACATATTGATGTCCTTTCTGGTGGTTGCACGGCCCACCTTTGGTCGGTTCATGTCGCTATTTTCGGTTGAGTACTAACTCAGATTCAAATTCCTTTTTCGGTTGGTGAATATCCCCGTGGTTACTCCCTCCCCTTCAGATGGGTAATGTCCCGAGGAGTCGCCTGCCTGTTTTCTTGGCCCTGGCTCATGTCGTCATGGCCTGCAATTTTTGCTGTTGGATAATCATATGCCCACCATTCGTACCCTCCCGAACATTTGATTGATTGATTAGCTGGTTATAAGGGTGGATGAGGCCTTACCATCGATTGCAGCCCCATGATAGTTACCCATTGGTATAATTGATACATTATAAATTGTAATACTGTTTTCAGGGTAATATGATGCAGTATGATGGTATAATGGATTTTCTCATTGGTAGAATACAATTACCCATGGGTATTTCATACATTGTAATACTATCATGTGAAAAAAAATATTGGTATTACATAATTATAACATATTATAACCCCAATAACCCCCATATGTTGCCCATTGATACCCCGCCAGAAACTAGGCCTCCGCAGATGCCGGAGTGGTCGAAGCGCCGTCCGCATCTTCGATGGTTCCTCGGTTGCAAGGTGGGTCGTGACGGGGGGTCCTAAGCTAAATAGGGAGTACCCTCGAAAAATACTGATAATATATGATGCTTAATTATACTTAGTTGGTACCCAAGTTAAGCAGCCTATAGGAGTTTATGAATCCAGGGTTGACATTATCATTAACTCACATATTTGTAACTTGTAACCCACGACAATATGGATTCAACCTTCAAACATGGGTTTTAACCTGCAAAAGCAGACAGTTTTTAGGTCCCTGAACCAAGAAACTTGGTAGATTTTACTAGTTGATACAACAATCGAAGGGATTTCCTGTTATGGGATGCAATGCCCATACCACCTGTACGATCTTTTGACCATGGCACAGATGTCATACGTATATATATATATATACATAACATATATATATATATGTAAGTACCGTATGGAACATGTCCAATGAATAGATGGCTAATCACAACGTGTTCCGTTAAACTTGTTATACAACAAGTTCCGGAAGATATAATATGTATTATATGATCATATTTAAAATCTAATTCCTGCGTAAAAGATGGATCAATCGTAGCAGGAAATCCTCAGCCACCGCCACCCAACCCTGCCAGCCAAGGACGGTGATCAGTGACTTGGACGGTGGAAAGTGGAATCCAAATGGGTTTGTCTGAGAAAATAACATACACCCAAATCCACCATGGTAGATCATCATGTTCCCTATGCCATGTCACCCAAATACACAGTTTTCTCAGAGGGTATACTGTAGTAGTTATAGTAATTGTTTGCCAAATCCATGTGTTTAGGGTGACATGTGAGTTGTTTCGAGGGTTCGACACCCTGAAGAGGAGTTTTTTTCAGGGCTAAATGACGAGCGGATAGATCGACCTCAACCCCATTGATGGGGTGGAAAGGTAGGCATTGTTCTGAGTTTTGGGTTGGTGTGCTCGGACATTGTCATTGACCTTTGGAATTCCAATATGAACCAAATATTGAAACAAGCACATGCTGGCTAGATTTGGTTCATGAACACACATTTCTCATTGACCATTCCTTGTGTGACATGCTGCCACTCCAAAATCCCGTAGATGAGGGATGTATTCATGTTTGGATAGGTCAAGGTCAAGATTGGCATCACACATTCGTCGCAGTTAGTATTTCCAGGGTCCAATTTTTAGGTGTCAACTCTTGTATATGTATGTATATTATATACATATATATATATATATACACAGTACATATATACCACAGACTTGCTATATATTGCAGTTACTCTTTTTTTATTTTATATGCATATCCAAGAATCCCAGCAGATGCCATCCATCCACTTCGCCCCTGAACTGAGTTTGCCTGGCTTGCAGGACGGGTCCGCAGGGTTGGGGAGCAGAAACTAAGTTCCAAGCCTAAAATAGTTAATGGTGCATTACACCTTGTATGAACCTACATATGAGGGGTTACTTTATTCAAACTACTCATATGGATTAAACTATCCGTTGATGACATTCGACAACTATCAATTACCATATAGATTAGTTAGTTCATCATAATTGACCATTATTTTGAATGAGCCATACTACCCATAATACCTATGGATTAAACTAGCCATTGATAATCCATATTCTAAAATCATATAATTCATAGAATTATTGACTCCATGATTGGGTTTGTATTGAACATCTATATCTTCTACGAGTCCCTGTCCCCATAATATAGTCAATTTGGTTTCTAAGTAGATCAACTGGGGCCCCTGGTAGACATATTTGACATATCTATAGTTAGACGGGTTTGTGGTATATGTCATCCCACTATAATTATCCCAGTAAATCATACTAAATCCCTATTCTTGTTAAGATCCTATTGTTGATGGTTAAAACCAACAAACCAACATATAAGTGCAAACCGCAGCATTTGTGGATCATTGTCCTACTCGTAGGGAATCTCCACATAGTTTGTATGTTTACGCCAGGGTACGCCCTCCATTTCCCAAAATGATATCCCAATGATCGTTGATTTTATATCATTTCATAATACTTTATGGTTGTAATGATATAAAAATGGAATAAATAATATTTTTTATTATTTTTTTATGTTATACAACCATCCACAATTTATTTCATTTTATATAATTTCAATCCAGCATTTCTGGTTGCAATACAACCCCAGGGCAACTCGTACCCCCCATCCCCATCCCAGGAGCACCACACCCATGTGGTGCTGGTGGATGCCGGAGGCCGCCGGGAGGAGGCCTTTGGCACCGAGGTGGATATGCGGGAAGCGCTTGAAAGATATGCCACTCGAACGATGCGGGGCGGGTGCCAGTTGTTCTGTTGGTTATGCCGGTGAAACGCAGTGAAAAGGCTAGGAATCATGAAGAAGTATTTGAAGAATAAAACTGATAAATGGACAACTCAAGACATCGGAGATAGATCGGCCAGAACTGTCAATCACGTGCTATCCCTGAGTGTTGTTGTTGTTGAAGGTCGAAGCCTGCGACACCGTGACACACAAAAATTAGGTGAAATCATCAGTGTCAGACACCGAGCATTCCAGGTTGGTAGCGATTTTCTTATTCACCTCATGAGCAAACAAACCTAAAATCCACACTGCAGACTTATATGTGGTGCATACATTTGTCTATATATATATATATGCATATATGTATAAACGGAGGTTTCCCAGGTTTCCTGAAACGAGGGTACCCCCGAATCATCCACGTTAATAGGATTTTCCACAGTAAACCATCCAGCTATTGGGGTACCTCTTTATACCATCCAGCTATTGGGGTACCCCCATTTATGGAAACCCAAAAATATGTATGATTATACATAAGATATATATATATACATATTTCCACCGTGTTGCACCATTGAGGTCTCAACTGCAGTGATGAGGGGAAAGCGAACTCGCAGCTTCTGTTGCGTGGCGGTTGTACAAGCCGCTGAATACCACCCGGGTGGTAGGTCAAACGTTTCAGTAATGAGGTAAAGCCAATAAGACTGGGATATCATAGGATATCTATGGAATATCAATACTACAATCCTGGGAACGATAATGAACCATCCCAAATTTGGGTTGATTATTAGGTATACCCCTAGCAATGGTATGCGTCAAACCGACCCCGTAATGGATGGTTACTGGGATTGTTTATTTTTTGGTTTACCACAGTATACTTTGGCAACCCAAATATGGGGCAAGTAGACTAGGGCCGCCTCGCCCCTGCTGCTTGGATGCTTTGAATGGCAGCCCAACGTCCGCTTTAGGAGTGTTACAGGGACCTCGAATGAACTCACCATAGATGATGGTTCAAAATGGGGGAATTCGTCAAACATTGCCATGAAATGATGTATGGAATTTAAAATTTACTAGAAACGATCGAAAGATCATGGGCGGCTGATGACTCTGGGATAATCATGGAAGTAAATGTAGCAAACAACCTCGCTGCGGTTGCGCTAATTTGCGTGTTGCCCTTTTGGTTTTGGGAGCATTTCTGGGCGGGCTTGGTGCAAGAGCTTGGTACCCCTGGGTCTTTGATTGAGACAAACGAAAAAGGTTTGAATGGTTTGGGGAGGTTGACATGGCTTTAGAAAACACTACATGCAGAGCACATAGCAGCAGTGAAATTTTCCTCTCAGCATATAGTGGGAGCGGGGCAGACTGCTAGACCTTGATTTGACCGGGCTCTCAAAATGGAGGTGGCCAATCTTGTTGAATGACTGGTGATGTTTTGTCTTCAGATGTCTCAAGTATGCATACCCTCTGGTAAACTAACATAGCGATGGAAAATTGCCATTTGTAGTGGATTTTCCCATTAAAAATGGTGATTTCCCATAGTTATGTTAGTTTACCAGAGGGTATCCTTATATCACACCTCCAATGCTTGTGACTGGCATCACCGCTGGGCCGCTGTGAGGCTTAGAATCCAATGCGAGCGAGACGCCCAAGAACAGCCCGTTTAACCAGCGCGAACGTGTGCTGCGCGTGACCCGGTGTTGAGATTCGATGAATTCATGGGCAATGAAAGGGGATTTAACCCGCACACATGTGAGAAAATGAGAATTCATTCACCACATATGATGGTATGAACATTATATGTATATATATATATACACGATTTATGCGTCTATATAGAATATATATATATATATATACTGTGTCTTTTCCGTATATTCTAACCCAAAGAAGTGGTTGGTGGTTAAGGGACATGCACATTCCGTTTAGACTGGAGTCCGTCACTTGGCATGGTGCACCAGGATCACTTAGTTGTGGCCCGGGATGTTTCCAGGCCCTTATTTCGGCAGGCAATGACATTTTTGCGCGAGGAGTCTGGACAATTCCCCATTTACTTCAAAGGTGTGTTTGTCCTATTTCCATGACGCCCATTTACATGGATGATCATCATTGATGATATCTACAATATGGATTTACATAATATATTCCTTATCTAGAGATATGTTCATGCAGGATCTTCATGGATTTTCCGTTGCCATGGATTTTTCACCGAGGTCATGGTGGTGGTGAACGGTGGCCCTGTGTCCTTCACCCTGATGGACAAGGCCATCCAGAACGGCTGCCCTGTGGTGGTTTGTCGCTCGGCGGTTGGCATAGCAGGGCGGGACTGGGGGTTCCATGAATGGGGTATCTCTAAAATGGATAGTTTATGATGGAAAATCCTATTAAAATAGATGATTTGGACCCCCATTTTAGGAAACCAGCATAGATAGTATTATGCAATTGTGGTATGAAATGACATAAAGTTAAATGACATGGAGGTTTATAGATGGAATGAGAGGGAGTTGCGTGAAGCCCGAGAGTGTTTGGGCATCTATAATGATGTATATATATAATATAGATATATGACTATATATGTAATATATATATATATATGTATGTATGTATACATCTATATCTATATTTCTATACATATATATATATATATATATTTGTATAAATAGGTATGTATGTATATATGTATAAATAGGTATGTATGTATTATAAATTTGTATATATATGTATACAAATATACATATATATATATATATATTGAGATATGAAACGACGCCAAGACCAGGATGTTTCTTGAATCCCAGTTAAATCATCAAAACCTTCATTTATAGTGGATTTCCCATGCTTTTTCCATGAAAAAAGCCCATTTTGTTCGGGGATTTCCCGGCCATGGCCATGGCGCTGATTTTTCGATGTTCAGGAGAAGTTCTAACCTCAGCGGGACCTCCAGGTTCAACACATTTTGCTTCATCCAACAGGTAAACTAACATAGCTATGGAAAATGGCCATAGAAATAGTGGATTTTCCCGGTGATTTTCCATAGCAAACTGTTAGTTTACCAGAGGGTACTTGGCACTGTTATTAATTGAATGACATAGTAACAACTAATAACTGTTGTTAGCCGTTCAATCAGTCCCTATTGAATCAATATGTGTTTCGAATCACATGATAATGTTAGTGAAGCAATAATATACCACCCATATTTTGATGGTTTACACCAACCATTTATGGTAAATTTTGGGATGGTTTACTATTGCTTTACTATTGCTTTCATTCCCACATCCTCCCAACACCTCAACGGTCCCACCGAAAGAGGTAATAACAGCGGGCGCGCGGCAGACTTCATCGCCTCGTTAAAGCTGGGAGTTCTGACAGACTATGAGGCCAGTCGTTTTGTCCAGGGCGGTATTTCATTCGGTTTGTTTGAAAATATAGGCTATCTGCATTATCCACACAAATCCATTGTTATGTATATATATATATAAATATGTGGTACCTATATAATATGTATATATATATATATATACACAATACATATATACATATATATGTATATACATGGCTTGTCAATGCTTATCATAAAGTTTCCATTTGAATGACCATGCTTGTTCCCAATTCCATGCCCCAGCACTCTATGGCCACGGCCATTCCCTGGGTTCCCTTTGTAGATTTTGAGCACCAAATAAATATACATAGCTGAATTATACCAACTGGATATAGATATATGTATCATATATATATATTCCCTATATGAAACGTTATGAAAGTGAATAATGAATTGTATATTCTCAGCTATCTACAAAGGCTAACCATATAGATATAATCAGATGGTTTGTGGCTGGGAATCATCCCAAAATGACCAAGATCTCAGGATTTTTTGGGATGGTGAAATATGACAAAAATCAGCCAGGTATATATTTCACCATTATGGCTCAATTATAGCTCTATAGAAAATATACTAGCCGGATATATATATATATATACACACTATAATTTAGCCAATCTAGCTTCGATGTTCGTTGGCTAAGAGAAGAACAACATCAGAGTACGACCTAGGTAAAAGGTAACAGCATATTGTTGCAGTTTCCTGGCCCAACATGTGGAGATGTTAGCCTTAAAATCGTTGAACCTATCCGGCTGATGCACCTTCATTTCGATCATACCAGCACATTCAATCGCTGCTGCTACCAGGAAGCCTGGAAAAAACACATGACGGCTCCTCCGGATGTGGCTTAGCTGCATCCATCCAGCTGCAGAAAGCACACACAAAATGGTTCAAACATTAGGGAGACCTCAAGATCAGATTTGTTTGTTCCATTGGCACCCCTCTTAGATGCCCAGACCCATTTGTAGGCATGGTTGCAACCTGTCATCCTTTCCATACATAATATTACATATATACAACATATATATATATATACACATATATATCTGTGTATATACATATACACATTGTCTGGGTAAATCATAGCGAACTCACTGCGACCTCACTGGAATCTTGTTTAATGTGGGGCAAATGGCCTTATTCTGTATGTGTATATATTATATATACACATACAAGACCACCTCCATTCTCAAGCCGGGCTTTAATCATCACCTGATGATCCCTGAGAAGCATGTATCTGGGTCAAATACATTGATACATCCATATAGGGGATCCCCAAGTCACCATGTTTGTTTCAATATTAAGTCATGGTCTAATAACTTGGATGATTTGGGGTACCCCCGAGACTTAGGACACCTCCATTTTGTGTCGGTCACCTACATCAGTGGATGATCCACATGGTGATCTATGGAGGTCTCCCACCACTTAGTTGATTTTTAGGTCCACCTCCCCGATTGTTTGTTGATTGTCGATGGCTAGTCCCTGAACGAATGCCTATTTCAGGTTGGTGAAGTCCAGCATGTTTGGTTGTGAATCTTCAATTTTGTTGATAAAAATCCCCTAAACTTTGCAGATGATTTTCCCACACTGTCCCATCAAAAGCTTGGATTTTCCATAGGTCAAGTCCGGCTTGAAGGGCGTGAGATGTGGCCCCTCGCTTTGGAGAGGTCATGTGAGAGGGGGGTTCACATGATCCCTTAGCCGTAGCCCTAATACTAAAGTTCCTACAATGTATATCGTACATATATATATATATACATACATATTTCTATATATTTCTGATGCAATGATATACATGCCGAATAATTATACAGGTTTGACATGTTTTGATCAAAACCAGGCGAATTATGTATGCATTTAGCAGTGTTTTGTTGTTTTAGCCCCCTGTTGGCTGGGCGTCGTAGATGGGGGGAACGAGGCCGAAGGGATCCTGTGTGTAGCACTTCTTTTGAACTACCTTTTGGAAACATGATAAATGAAATATATAATGGGTATACGTTATACCGTTATACATATATATATATATAGATGTATCAATGATATAATGGGATATAATCGGGACATAATGGAACATTAGTGATACATGAATGGCATATTATTGATGGGTTACCCTCTGGAAAATTTCACGTGGCAATGGAAAATCACTATAATAAGTAAATCATCGAAGTAAATGGGCCATGGTTTCCATAGCTATGTTAAATTAACACAGGGTATCTGTTCAGCTGTTCCAGCATGATTCATTCCATGTGTTGTTTCCAATTCACGTGTTGTCATGATCTTTCCGCCTGAGCCTCAAGTCTTAGCCTGCTGCCCTGCAATTACTAGCTGCTCTCTGATGAAAATGGCGTCTTGACCGCTCTTCTTGAAACTTCACAGTGGTAGCGGAGCCCTGGCTGATTCAATGGCGGAAGAGGGAACTCCACCATCAGTAGATACCTTCTTGAGGCAGCAGGGCAGCAGTGAGGACGAGAGAGAACTTGA